>PVJL010007917.1:38852-72451 GCA_004026885.1 Lyroderma lyra | reverse complement strand
CTCCTAGGAGGAGGAGAAACCACCGGATTTGTTCTGGAAAAATCTTTGCCACTTGAGGCATAGGTGGTAGACTGTGTGACACGCAGGAGAACTTACTGATGGCACCCAGCACTACTACCAGGCCTTAAACCCTGACAGCCTTGTCACAGACCCAGGGCATCACTTAGAGAAGGCACCCTGGGAGGAGGTCAAATGGACCGTTCTGAGGGACTGGGTGTCTGTTTTCAAGGTCCACATGCAGGATTCCCTTGTAAGGGTCTGCCTACTCTTAGTTAAGCCAGAAGCCTAGAGCTTGAGCCTAGAACAGTGGGAAGAAAGAGCGTGTTCAGCCCAGGACAGCTTCTCTTATAATGTGTCAGGGGCATTGTGCCCAGACCATGCCCATTTATGTGTGAGGTGCCCATTTTCCCCCACAGTGGCTTTACTGAGTTATCCAGGTGACTTTCTGTGTTACAGCTGCCTAGGTGTTACATATTTTAGCCATGGAAGATTTCCAATCCTGAAACAGCTACATGCTTTTTATATGCTTTTCAGGATATGGAGACAGGAATCTTTAAACTGGTACTCAATAATGGATAAGGCCGCATCTTAGCCTAAACCTTGGTTTATGCCAATTGACCTCATAGGTCAAAATCACAGCCTTTTCATTAAAATGACCAATGAATAATGTATCAGAGCATAGTTTAAAGCTGCAAATGTTTTGAGACGGAAATATTCGAAGAATGCGAGTCAGGTATATTTCTCAGATAGATGACAGTAGGGGCATTGCATACACGGAAATTCTGGCTTCTCAGGTTTCCTGAAATCCAGCGCGCGCATCATTAATCATTCACTGGGGTCGGCCCTTCAGTCAATGGCAGCTCTGAGTAAGCCGAAGCGAGCTGTTAGCTAATCCTTCCTGCCAAGGGGATCCTGGGGCGAGAGAAGACAACTGGACAGTCAGTCACATGTGCTGGTGTCCAGCCTCTGCCTCTCCAGCCCGGCTCTGAGCGCGGGTGTGCGTGTGCGTTCGCCCTCCTGGGCTCAGACCCATCGCTTTCTAGAAGGAAAAACAAATTCGGCTCAGTATTTAGCGCGACCGAGTTTCCACCAGGAAAGCAGCCCCATTCGTGGCGTGATGGCTCCGAATGTCTCTCTCAACGCGGAATAAACGCCTCCCTTCGCTCTTTACTAAATCTCTAACAGCCGCCACCACTACAAAACAGCTTTCTCCTCCAACGGAGCCACACGCCTCCCCAAGTTGGGCTGCGAATCCTTGGCTTGCTTCCCCGCCGAAGCTCTCGGAGCGGTGGGATCTCCCAGCGGGAAGGCTTCCCAGGCATTCCCGGGACGGGAGTTGTGCAAGCGGAGTCTGCTGGCCACAGCCGCCAAGGGAGCCTGGGACTCGGGTCCCGGGTAGGCGGGAGTGCTCTGCGGGGACGCAGGCGTGCGGCAGAGGTGGACGAGGCGAGAACTCACTTCCCCGTTTTAACCCCGTTTCCGTCGCTAGCCCTGGGGCGACGGAACTGCTCGCGCGAAGCTGAATTCTGGGCAGGGTCAGCTCTGGTGGTGGGGTGGCCGCGTGGCGCGTGAGAACCGCTGGGGTGCGTGGCCCTGGTGTGCGCGCGCCCCAAGTTGGGGTGCAGCGCCTCTCCTCCCGGTTTCTCCGCCCCCCTCCCTCTCTGCCATCCCCTCCCTCTTCCACACCCCCGCCCCCGGGACCGCCAGGCTCCCTCCCCGCACCGGCCGGAGAGTACACAAAGCGGCGGGTGAGGGGAAGCTTCTCGGGCGTACACCGAGCAGTGAGATCACTGGCGTTATAAATATCCCAGTGCCAGCGCCGAGATCCATTCGGGTGGCCTCTCTCTCTCTCTCTCTCTCTCTCTCTCTCACTCACTCTCTCTCTCCCCTTCTCCCTCTCTCTCCCCCGAGGCTATGTCCACCCAGTGCGGCGAGGGGGGCAGCGCCAGAGGCACGCAGCCGCACGGGGGCTACAGAGCCCAGGACCAGCCCTACAAGATGCACTTAGGACCCCCGCTGCTGGAAGAATGAGCTTGTCCTTCGTCCTCCTCTTCCTCAGCCACCTGATCCTCAGCGCCTGGGCTCTCGGGGAGAAGCGCCTCGCCCCCAAAGGGCAAGCCGGACCCGCTGCCACTGATCGGAACCCGGGAGGCGCCAGCGGCCGCCGGGGCAGCAGTAGCACGTCTTCCTCTTCTTCCTCTCCTTCCTCCCCGACCGCGGCTTCTCTGGGCAGCCAAGGAAGCGGCTTGGAGCGGAGCAGTTTCCAGTGGACCCCCTCGGGGCGCCGGACCGGCAGCCTGTACTGCAGAGTGGGCATCGGTTTCCATCTGCAGATCTACCCGGATGGCAAAGTCAATGGCTCCCACGAAGCCAATATGTTAAGTAAGTTGCTCGCTCTCCTGCAAAACCCTAAGCGGCGGCGGTAGACTCGGGAGGGACAACCGGTTCTGCCCTGGCGGACCTGCAGAAGCTCGGCTGCTGGGACCCCCTGGCCCTCGAAGCTGCGGGGCGCGTTGGGTGCAGACGCGTCTCTAGGGCGCGCACACACGCACCCCACTCGCAGGTATAAGGCCTGGCGACTCCTGAAGTATAAGCTACCGGAGGCTGATGCACAGACAGGCACCCTCTTTGCAGTTCACCTTGGTCCCAAAGGAGCCTCCAGCCTGTGCCTGGAGGGGAAACACAAACTCCTGTCTCCTCGGTTAGGTTCTGTTTACTTTCTGCTTCTGTGCACTAGGCAAGCGTTACTTCACAAGGCATCAAAGTGCAGCTTTTCCTCCAGCCCATAACTGCAGGTTATGTTTTTTAGAAGAATCAGATCCCACATGATCATCCCCTGAACCGCCACCATAAACCCCCAAATTATATAGTAAGTCTACGCATGTCTATTGTGTTTATATTTTTGCACATGGGCTAGGGGAGACCAGACATCCGGACAGTGATCTCTAAAACTGGACACACAGCGACCTGATGGACTTTTGAATTGTTAACTCTGTGGTTGGGTTAGGCAACGTCTAGGATATCGAGACAAGACAATACCTTGTCAGGAAGCGTGGCCAGCCTCTAATCCCCAAGGTCCAGTTCTTTATTTTAGAAAAAAATTTCAGAGAGGTTCAATTTGGTATAGGTGCAAATTGGGTAGATATTTTTAATCTCCAGTTTTAAATTCTCTTCAGCTCGCTTTCCCTCCTTTCTCACCTCCAGTTCTCTTCTACCCACTCTCGGCCCCTAGGCCCCTGAGGGGAGAGGTGGTTTGGGGTTGGGATTGCGTACGGGACTGGGGAGATCTCCGCGAGGCTTTACCTCGGGGGGGGGGCACATCGCTCTTCCAGGGGGGCTAGTCCAACAGATAGAAGCCCAGCCCCGGCCTCCGAGAGAACTGTAAGAGCGGAAATGTGGTCAGCAGGCAGCGCGGCGGGCAGGCGTGAGCCTGGTAGCCCCCCAGGTGTACGGTAATGTCCACCCGCTGGCACGCTTCAGCGTTTTGGCTACTAGTGCTGCCCTTCTGCCTAGCGCCGTGCCTGGCCCACCCGCAGGCTGCTCACTTAAGTTGTTGAGTGTCTCAATTCCTTGTTGAAGGATGAGAAAACTGCAGCTCGTAACTCCCTCCGTCTCAAACCAAGGACCCCTTGGGCCATTGGGCTGCTGCTTACCCAAGCTCCGGAGGGTCGCCGGCGCCACCACCGCGGGGCTGGCATTCCGGCAGCTGCCCCCGGAGCGGGGTTGGCGCTGCCCATTTCGGTGGGGTGGCCGGATGGCAAGCCGCCTGCTGGGCATTCGGGAGGCGGGGTGAGAAAGAGCTGGCGGTTCGCGCCGGAAGAGCAGCGGGTCCACGCCCGCCCCCTGCCCCTGACTAGTCACTCGGGCTGCGCAGCACCAGCTGGCTGTTGCACGTGGTGAGGTGGCCCTCCATGTACGTCCCCGCGAGTCCCTGCGCCACCCCCACGCGTCTTGCAGGAGCCTGTCCCTATGTTTTTAAGGTTCATTTTACTTTTATCAAACAGGTCACCGTCTTCTGCGATAAAGGACAGGGTCTGTTAGGGTGAAGGACTCTTCTGAGATTTCAGGGGCAGACACAGGTGTATTTCAGTCTCTCTATTTGTCACCAATTTGTTCAAGCCACCTCTTTACGCCATCAGACCTCAGAGCTTATCCCCCACTTCTAGGAACCTTTCCTCCTTGCTCTTATTGGAAAACCTTTTCTAGTTTGTTCTTTTTGTAGTCTATCTAGAAAATCAGAACCCACAGAGGATACCCGCTGTGTTTTCCACAGGAAGACCCAAAGTTAGTATGCATTAAGCAGCAGTTCGGATCCCAGGGGAGGAAAAGAATGTGCCTGGGGTGGGTTTTGGTGTGCTAGGGATCTCTGAAAAACCACACTTGTTTCAAGACATTCACCCTCTTCTCTTGGAAGAAACCATCTAGATAAAGATGTTTTTGTGGCTTAGGCCTTGTCCAAGGGGCAGTTGTAGAAAACATAGGAAGAGATATGGAAACAACTCAACAGAGAATACATACACTCATCTAAAGAAAACATTGACCAATATGTTATTTCCAAGATACAATTTATTTTAAAATCCACTTTGAAAGCTATCTCCAAAAGAACAGGGGTGTTTCCTAAACAATGCCTAAAAGAATTTCCTTAACTAATTTAACTAACATTTTCCTAATTTATTCTAGTGTACAGTAGCGTTTCAGAGTTTTTGTATGTTTCTATGTCTTGCTATCATTCATTCACTCACTCATTCATTTATTCATTCATGTAGTCAGTATAAAATAGGTACTTCACCAAGTTTAATGTTTTGATTACTTTTGGGTTAATCGGGGAATTTTGTTTTGTTTGTTTTTGCCTTCCATGGGATTTTCTCAAAGAAATTAGTTGTTCAGATCGTGGTGATTTTCTGCTTTGTGATGGCTGGAGTGTGCAGTACTACTTCATAAGATTTTGCTACCGCTGATCCATGGAGAATTTATGGAATGTGTCATGTTTAGTAGGCTAGCATATAATTTGGATATTTAAAGTGAGTCTCTGCCCTTAAGTAGTCATGAAAGAGAAACAGAAGCCTGCTAATTACAGTCAGTCATACACCTCTTTGAAGGCACAGCACTTGACACATGTAAACTAAAACGTTGGTCATGGACTCTTGGTTAGAGTATAAGAGGAAACATTTGTCTAAGTCTCCCAAGAGACACAGAGACTGGGACCAGGGAGAACCATAGAGGATACATCAGAGTTTTACCACATCATCTAATTCTACTGTCTGAGCAAACAATGATAGGCAACTTACGTTTTTGTCACAGCTTACTACTTCAGAAAAGTAAAAACTTTGCCATTAAATTCTTTTAAACTCAATAATTTTCTATATTATTTGTCACAGGAGACAAATATGGGTAATTTGTATATACGAGGGCTGTCTGGAAAAAATCCAGCCATAAATGCCTCTCTTCTTTATATTGCATGGCTGGATACTTTATGGACAGCCCTTGTATATGTTTCTGAGTTATCATTTGACATTAAATTTTTTGCAAACTGAACATTTCTTATTTCACTATCAGAAGTACACTGTCCACAGATTTTTGAAATATAATTTGTTTAGTTAAGATACATTGCTTAATACAGGAGACTTTCAGTTGACCGGCACCCATGTCGAATAAATGTAGCATTATTTCTTCTATTATTTTTTTCCTGGTTGCTTGAGAATGCCAGTTGCTTGAGTTCTGGTTAATGGAGAGTCTACTGTATATTCTTAGTTTCTCTTATACAATAGTTATCCCAAATTTTGAAGACAAAAAAAGAGTCAAATTCATTGCACATAAACTTTTTTTTTTTTTTTTTTGAGTAGTTCCCTGGTTGGAAAATGAAATGAACTCTTACTATGAGGAGATCCTAGAGAAGGATGAGAAAGATGGACAAAATGGATGATGAAATCTAACTTTCGAATAAAAACAAAGGCTTTACTTTAAGTTATATGCTTTCAAGTTTAGTTTCAATACAATGCTTTTGTTGATTTACCTTGTGTTATTGAAAAATAGGCAATTATGTAATTTTCAATTTAGGGAGCAAATCATTAAGGCTATGGCTACACAAACCCAAAGCGTTCACATAAAATATGAAAATTCCTGTTATATATCTTGGCTAAAATGAATCGTCAATTTCACTGAGTTTAAAAATCTTAATTCACTATCAATTTTGGTGTCATGCAGAGTCAACCCGTATTTAGTCTCCCAAACCTAGATAAACCAGAATCGGTATCTTATGTATTAAAAAACTCAAGCATAAAATTTATGTTACTAATGTTATCAATGAAAACTGCTACACAGGGTATTTTAAGACTCAGCTTTGATCATGATGCAATATATCTGTTGCGGTGTGAATGCAAGTAAAGAAACTTCAGTTTTAAATTTTTTCTTTGAGGATTTTCAGATGGGCTATTGAAAGCTTCTGAATACATTGAGTAGCTGTATCTTATTTACTAGGGCAAGAGAAAAGGGAGAAATCTACCTAATTATATTACCCATCATTAATAGAGTTTTAATGTTTTAAAAAATCTGGAGGAAACTATGAAGTCTAGGTGTATATTTTCTTACTAAAACCTACTTACTTAATAATGCATGCCTATGCTTGTAAATGGATTAAACAGTATGTGTATAATCAGAGACATCAAGTGCTTGCCTCCTTTAACCTAGATGCCAGCCCCCAAATTTCACCAAGAGAGAATTCCTTCTGTGAGCACTGCTCTTTTTTTTCTTCTTTTTGATCCTTTTAAATGTGAACACCCTAGGAAAAATAACACATTATCACTAGCACTTTAATGTGAATTAACTTATACTTATCCTTACCCTTTCCTCCATGTCCCAAGCAAAAGAGGGCAAAAAACAGGAGAATACTAAGACATGCGTCCATACACTTGTGCATGTGGGGTGTCCTAAAAAGGGAAAGAGAGGTAATGAGGTCAAAGAAAACATCTAATTTAGTGAACATTCATTGACTATGTGGGATCTGTGAGGCAGACACTTTTGGCCTTTTACAGTTTTAAGTAGTATACTACCCTGACATCCACAATGTAAATTGTAAATTCCCATCAAATTTATTATTACTGACTCCTCCTAATAAAAGTCAGGAAATTACTGAAATTGAAAAAACATCAAGTTTTAGAGAAATATTTCTTGGGATTTATATCTGTGTGATTTAATGCATATGGGTTTAAATTATTATGCAGAATCTTCAGTGAGTTACTGAAATTTGGTATAGTAAAAGGATGGGGATCTCTTGGGAGCGCAGGAAGTTGGGGCTTGTAAATTCTGCTTCAGTGTTTTAAGAAAAAAAGACATTGTGAACTTACTGTTGAAATTACTTTGGAAATTCTGATAATCATGTAGATATGTAATATTATGCCATATTACATTAAAATTTGGATGATCATACCAAAGTTACAAATGTGAAAGAATTATCTCACCGAATCTCATCTCATCTTTCCCCTGTATTCTTCATCATTTTAAATAGAATGACATATGTAAAAGTATATATTTTAGCTTTCAATTCAATATGATTTTTTAGGAAAGTTGTCTTGACTATCTCACTTCCCCTTCCTTCTTAGTATTATTTTAATTAGGTTTCTTTCTCTACCATGCCTAAGAAATGGCATTTTTTGAGGTCACCAAAAATTACCATGTTTCCAGTATGTGTCACATATAAATATAATGTTCTTAAAATGATAAAATCTTTTCATTCTCAGGCAATCTATCATTTTCATAATGGAACTTCCAAGAAAAGAACCATGCAGTGTGTAATAAAATAACACTTTCACATATACTATTCCATCTTCCCCACACATAAAATTCGTACGATGCAAATTTTACGTAACATACGTGCAGAATATACAGTGACGAGTTAAATGAATGAAAATGGGTCTTTCATAAAAATAGAATGTTAATTGTCAGAAAACAATAGTTTACACAGGCAAAGCAGTGTTCCCACTAAACAGCTATTTATAGAGAGCTTTGTTTTGACCTCTTAAATGTTAGCATCATGCGAACACATATACTTAATGAGAATTTTATCCTTTGTGCTGCTATGTATTTTTTTTCACGAATCTATGAGACATTGGCATATATAAAACCAGGTAATTTTCCAGAGAATGGAATAAAAACACCTCTTAACAATGTAGTGCCATGATTGGAGGAAACATACAACCAAGTTTCCTTTTCTATGAACTCCCTATTGTCTCTTGCAGTTCACTCTACACATGGGCAATTTCTTATGCCTCAGTTTTTAACACATTTATGCAGTATTCACAATTACCTCCCTGACCTTCCAGATGTCTAAAATCATTTAGCTGTTTCAGTATTATTCTATAATTTTTATAGAAATGTAACTGTATCAGATGTCTATTTATGCTTATTTCGTATTATTAAACATGTTAACATCCTGTAGTGTGTTTAACGTTACAAAGCATTCTCTGCTCTGCCACTATTTGATAAAATGATAATGCTTCTAAATCTTTGGGTGTGCATTACAGTCATCACTTATATCGCAAAATCTATTGTAAATAGTATTTTAAAATATTTTGCAAAAATTTGAGACAACAGTTTTTTTTAGCAGTTTCTAAAAGCAAAAGTAGTTCCTTTCTAAGTTTTTAAGTGTTTTTCCCCCCCTTTTGAAGAAGCATCTACTAACTGGCAGCTACAATTTTCTTGAGTTGTGTTTGGTTACTTTGGGCTAAGAGCACTTATAACAAAAACAATAGTTCTACCACTCCTTTCCTCCCATAAACTTTTCGATCAAATATTGTTCAGAAATCAAGTTGAACAAATAAGCAGCAATATTTAATACAATTATAGGCATTAACTTACATTGTGCAAAATAAGTGCTCAATAAAGATTCATATATATTTATATATACACACACGCATATATATATATGTATCCACAATATACTACTTTTGTAAATTGAATAATTTTGCATGAACTTTGAATACTCCAGGGGGAGATTGTTATTTCAAGAAAATTAGGTTAATTTCCAGTTAGCAGAGTCCTACTGAGAACCTAATTAGTATATATGTTCAAATATTATAGATTTGAATGTTGAGATTCTTTCCTCCTTGTTTTGCCATCTTGTTATTTTCCTAGGACAAGTCCCATTTTAGCTTTAGTGAACTATATTATTTTGTTCTCTCTTCTTATTTTTTACAATTTGATGTAGACAATTAACAAAAAGCACTACGCTTTTCTCATGTTCCTAGAATGTATATGAGTTTGTGATAAACAAACGGGGAATTCCAATTATATACATTCTAAGAGTTTCTTAAAATACTCCATGATCTGTGGTGTATGATTCTCTTGACCTTGTGGATGTAGGCTTTCAAGTTAGAGGAGACAGAGTGACTTTGACTTGATAATATTAACTATAGAGTACCGATATAAGCAATAATGTAATAAAATACCTCATTAAATTTTTTCCAGAAAAGTCATTCAAAATGCAAGATGTGGAGTTCCCTGGTGGTGTAGTGGCTTAAGGCTTCGGCGCTGGTGCTGTCAGCGCTGCGGCCTGGGTTCGATTCCCAGTCAGGGAGCTACCCACATACCAAAAAGCAAAACAAACAAACAAACAAACAAAACAAAAAAAAAACAAAATGCAAGATGTCTCAAACTATAATCCATTAAACACTTCATTGAGCCAATAATGCCAAATTATTTATAATGCTTTTAGTATCTTGTTATGTATAATCTTTAAATGAACTACTCACAAAGTATGGTATGTATCGATTTGTACATTTATAATTATGATAATTTGAGAAAAGGGATTTCATTTATGTAAAAAGTATTTTTAATGCTTTCAAGAGTTTATGCTAGTTTTGAGTACAAACTTTTATGTGCTTTAATATTAAACATGTATTATCTCTGATAGAAAAGCAATTCATGAGAATAATTTTGAAAAATATTTTTTAAAGTTCTTTCAATTTCTTTAGAACTTGAAAAGATTCTATTGTCAAACATTGCTTTCTAAAAATGGCATCATTTGTAGGAAAAAAAGAGTAGAGAAACAGAACTGCATTTGTAAATCTTGAAATCTATCATTTTAAATCAACACTTGAATGCTAGCCTTTTTTTACATAATAAAAATGAAAAAATTAAATACTTAAAAAATCACAGTAATAACAAATAGAAAGAATTCATGTAGAAATTTAATTCTTCACAATGGTATATGGAGGAGTCTGTGTTTTATTTTGGGATTTCTGTCATCCTAGGTATTTTGGAAATATTTGCTGTGTCTCAGGGGATTGTAGGAATACGAGGAGTTTTCAGCAACAAATTTTTAGCGATGTCAAAAAAAGGAAAACTCCATGCAAGTGTAAGTAGAACTACTTTATATTTGTTAAAAGTATTATGGAGATTTTACATTTGCAAAATGGAATGAAGTGATTTTTCTAAATTAGTAGATAGACAGTTTTCCCAGAGAACTTAAAGTTTTTTGTTTTTATAAAATCGTATGTATATTTAACCAAGAGAATTGTGTGTGGGTTTGTAAGTAATCATGTAAATATTTTATTTACTTGGAAAGGCAAAGTCCACAAAAAAATTTAAGAGTAAGTATCTTTGAAAATAATGTTCTCAAAGTAATCGGCATTATTTATTTCATAAATGTGGTGCAAATTAGAGGAAATACTATGGAAATATATTATGTAACATTTTAAATTTATATGTTTATGGTGGTTGTGTATGCCTGCTTAGTTGACCAGGTTCTTATTTAATTTTACAAGCTATTATGATGTCTGAAATGGGTCTACAAAGTTATGTAACATATTTTCATATTAATAAATGGAGGGAAGGAAACAATAATGTGAGAATTTTGATTTTTCATAGAGAAATTTTATTTGGTCCATTTGTGAAATTCTCATCTTGTGTTTTTGTTGCATCAAAAACAATTTTCAAAACTATGAAGACTTTCTTTTGTACTTGGAAACATTTCTTCAGAACACTTAATACATTTTGTAATCAATTTATAAGTTATAGATTCCTATGCTTTGTTCTTAAAATGCTGATTACTGGAAAAGCATTAACCTATTTTTAAAGATAATAGAGTATGTTTAGCTTAGTTTTCCTACTCACAAATTCTGTTCATTTGTATTAGTACATATGCATAGCACTTAGAAGTGACATGCTTTTTCGGTAGTGTAGTAAGTTTTGTCACATTAAATCATTTTAAAAAGTAAGTCTTTAATGCTAGTCCTTTAATACTTACTTCCTTTAAATCTTATCAAATGAATTAGGGAAATGTTATTTTTCCTATTTTCAAAATACATAACATGTATTTTGGAACTTACTATGCATATTTATGATTCCTACTTTATAGAACTTTAGAAATTTTAATGAGAATTTCACTTGTTTTAATGTGTAAGACTATCAATTTTTCTTTCCCTAACATCTAATGGTGGTTTGCTAATTACCTCTTGGGGGAGATAGCAGAGTTCAAGGTATTTCTACATTTATTTGATTATTAAATGAGATAATACATATAAAGCCTTTAGACCAGTATTTAGCACATTGTAAGTGCTCAATAAACATTATCTATTATGATAATCTAAATATAATAAACTACTAAAATCTCAATTCATTAACAGAAATGGAAAACCTCTGTTAATCTCTTTAATCACTGCAGGAATTATAAAGAGATTTACCTATTTTATTTTTTGAACTGATTATTATATTCAAGTAAGCTATAGTATAGTATTTGTAAAATAATCACTGTTTGATTTTTTTAAGATTTATTTTAAAGGGTGAATTTCTGCATTGCTGTATAAAAGTAGGACATGTCATTTTATTAAAAATTTGATTTTGAAAAATCTACATTCAGAATAGAAAACAATGATCAGATGTTTGTGCACAGCATAACTTTTCCTCAGTCAACTTTAAGGTTGTAAAAAGATTGAAATATCTTTAAAATTGAAACATCATAATGTATGGTGCATGTAAAAAAACTTTCATTGGTTTGTTTGCTTGGTGTGAAAATCAATTTCTTTTTTAAATATTCAGAGTCATGCCCTAGTACATGCAAAAAATTAGACTAAACTTGGGCCAGCTTAAGGATAATTGCCACAGAAAGCAAAGTATTACAAATGGATGCCAATTAGAAAGGTCAAACTGAGAGGTTAGGATACATGATTCCTCTGTCAAAAGCAAGTGACAAATTTCCAGAAATTTGACCCAAATGTCTAAGAATGGCTGGCTGAAATAATGCAGATAATGCAAAAACAGCATCTGCTATTCTTTCTCTTCTTGGCAGGCTAAAGTTATTTCATGGAATAATGACTTTTAAACAGTACAAAGCAAGTTTTGCTCTTGTCACTCACAGACGCTCTTTGATCGACAAGTCATTCTAATGACTTTAAGCTGAATTGTAGATAAAAAATTAAGCTCAATGATTATGTGGATTCTTTCTAAACCAATTGTCTAAGCCCACTTTCTCTTATCAGAGCTTTTATTAGCACTTTTATCCTAGATGGAAACCTAATTAAATCATAAAGTGATTTATTTTTAAGGATGTCGAATTTAGAAATAGTATTAATCCTAGCAATTATCAGTTTTATGCCTAGATGGTTTTTTTCTTGTTATCATCTTCTTTTTAAACATGTTGGAAAATTGTGCTTGTAACTTTAAATATAATTAAAGTATTTGATTTAATTGCTTTACAAAATTACGTAATTGAAAAGGCTAAAAATCCTTATAGTTTTAGGATTAAGTGTGCAGTTCGTGATTTGCTTTAAGTGAATAATTGCCCAGAGACATTTAAAGAGTAACTTTATTATAATATTGAGATATATGTGTGTGTGTGTATACATATATATACATACACACACAGTATAAGTATATACATACATATATACGTATGTATATACATATATACAGTAAGTCTTCACTTAATGTCATCAATAGGTTCTTGGAAACTGACTTTAAGTAAAATCACATATAAAGAAACTGATGTTACCGTAGGCTAATTGATATAAATATGCATTAAGTTCATATGGCGTATTTCTCATTATAAAAAGGAAAACAACACCACATTTCGAAATAAAGACGCAAAACACTTTTAATATTAAACATGAAAAGAAATGTGAGCTATATAGATATTTAAGAAAGATTAATAAAAACAAATAAGAGAATTCCTTTTCAACCTGCTTATTCTAGTTCATAATCGAAGGTGGCTGGAGCCTGTCACAGGACTCCACCCTGGACAGGACACCCTTCTATCACAGGGTGCAGTCAGCACGCACACCCACACTCAGACTGGGACAATGTACTCTTAGACACGTCAGTTCACCTCATGTGCGTATCTTTGGGATGTGAGGAAATTGGAGTCCCCAGAGGAAACCCAGACAGACATGGGCAAAACATGCAAACTCCACACAGACAGTGGCCCCGTCTGGAAACACATGTGTTTTTTCTTCTCATCAATGTTATAATAAAATGATGTTGAAGGATACAATGTTATTTGCAAACCTGCTGTACATATATAATCATCACATATACCTTACTTAAATTTACATAATGTTGTGTGCCAATTATAACTCAATAAAACTGGGAAAAATTAACAAGTAAGGAAGAGCATCTTTAAGGTTGTATCTGCAAAGTAAATGTGAATTAAAAAATATAAATTATTCATCTAATTCTGGGAAAAGTAAATCCATTCTGTATTGTGAAGTATTCATGGATAACTGTTTCAACTTGATTTTTATAGTATCAGAATTATATATTAGTTACTAAACAGAGATCATGTATGTGCATAGTTCTTTAAAAGCTCACTCACATTGTTATCTCATTGCATAGTTAGAAGAGGAAGAGTTTCAGATATGTTAAATGTATTTCTAAGTTAACATACAAATGCGTAATTAATAAGTGACTGAACCAGAACTATAGTTTTTTAAATTTCTTGCTCTCTCTTTAAACACCATAATGTTTGATAGGTAAAAGTTAGCTTAAAGGAAGAAAATAGGTTTTGTTTGGAACTAATTACATTTTTTTCACATATTGTTTAATAGGAATTAAAAATTGCATAGTTTAACAGTATTTTTAAAGTTTTATAGAATTTTAAGATTCATTTAAAAAGACGAATACTATGGTTCATCCTTATAATATTTTGCTTGTTTACATCCCTCCATCTCTCTCCCTGTCTGATTCCAATCTCTTTTTGAAACCTGTTTTTCCCATCTGGTTCTGTATCTCCAATACTGGATTTTAAAATCTAGAAAGGAAGGGATGTGTTCGCCACAGAACTTATCAGAGTTTTACCAAGGTTGGTTATTCAGTGTGATGATGACTTGTGTAGAGAACCCCTTTCAAGAAAAACTTTCAAAGCAGAAGAAAGGTCTGTTTGTTCACAGAAAAATCTTCATTTAGAAATGCATCGGAGTTCCCTGATGGTGTAGTGGCTTGAGGCTTCGGCGCTGGCGCTGTCAGCGCTGCGGCCTGGGTTCGATTCCCAGTCAGGGAGCTACCCACATACCAAAAAGCAAAAAAAAAATAAAAAAATAAAAAAAAAAAATAGAAATGCATCATCGTCCATGGACACAAAGATGGTAAACAGAAATCAGCCCAGAATGGTTAGATTTAGGCAACACTTACGTTGATTTTTTGTGTGTGTTAAGTATGATAATTTGATAAGAAATTTTCTTTGAATGTCAACCATTTCAGCTATACTGCTTCCTGCACTTACTTCTACATAATCATCCTCATCCACATGCAGCTCTCCTTAAACCTCAGGGGCATACTCTAAATACACAATGTAGACTCTGAGTATACAATGCAAACATATGCCTACCATGCAGGGTTTTTCAGCATTTTTTACAACAATGAAGGTGTATAGTCTTTTTCTCAAAATGCTTTGGGAATCATTGAGAGTAGGAGTTGGTACTTGCTTCCCAGAGAGTCAGGAGGGTTAGTCAGAGTCCTTGCTGTGACCTTTCGCACTCTTTCACAAGCTGGGGTCCCTTGTAGAACTGAGCTCCCCTCTCTGTCTCTCTCTCCTGCCTGCCTATCTGTTCCTGCTCCCTCCTTGCTCTGTTCCTGCTCTCTCGTCAGGTTTGTTGTCTTTATCAAAAGTGCCATAGAGAGCCTTTCCACCTTTACCTGAGGCGGGTCCAGAGGTAACAGTGAAAGGCCTTCTTGAGTGTAGTGGTTAAGATCACAGATAGTGTCATTCTACTAAAATTAAATTATGTCATTATACTTAATCTTTCTATTCCTTGGTTTTATCTAAAAATAGAAAAATTAAAGTTACAGTCTATTGTGATAGGTAAGCATTTTAAGTGAGATAATACATATAAAATGCTTAGAGTAGGGGGCTCCCTCCCTGGTGGTGTAGTGGCCAGGCTTCACCGCTCTCAACGCCATGGCCCGGGTGCGATTCCCAGCCAGGGAATCACCCCTCACCCAAAAAAAACCTTAGAGTAGTGCCTGGAAAGTATTCAGCATTTAATGTTAAAAAAAGATCTTGAATTTGCTCTCAGGCAGCTGTTTGATGATCCCCAATCTCCTCTCTTAGAAGACTTTTTGATTTAGGGCTCAGGCAGCTGTGACCCCGCAGATGTTTAGACCAGCCCCAAATCCTATTCATCATTGACTTGTTCTTCTTCAGGGCCAAACTTTTTATGCATACAGTAGCCTCTTATCTCCTGGGTTTTCCATTTTCCAAGGAAATTTTGAAAGCAAAATTCCCAGGCTCAAGCTCTTAAAGAGGCAACGATTTCCTATGCTCATAATTCCATAATTCTTTCAAAGCCCTACTGTGCATCTTGTGTTCTTTCCTAAAAAAAAAAACAAAAAACAAAAAACGAAAATGTAATTCCCAGAAAAGGTGGTTATCTATCAGTCTTTTCATAAAGTAAGGCCTGATAGCTCATTGCCTAGTGTGGAGAAACTTTAGCTTATTTTGAAGATCCAGAGAGAACCATGTGCTGGAATTATTTTTGCTTCTCAGGGTTTTAGGGGATCATGTTTGGAAGGAAAGCTAATTGCAGAGTTTACGAAACAGGCATGGAATGTGTGCTTGATCAGCCCTAAGCGAGGACTAGAACGTCCTCCTCTCCTGGTTTCAGAGGGTGCCAGCTGGCTGGCGGAGAATGAGATTCTGGACTGGACTTCCTGTGCTGGGGGCGGAGTGAGGAGAGTGGGCAGCCCCTAAAGCTGGGTGTGTTAACTAAAAGGAAGTGGGAGCTTGAGCAACAGTTATCAACATCATTAAAAAACAACTTATGTAGCACTCCACTCTTCCATACTTAAAGGTACTTGAATAGAAACTTCCCTTTTGCCCTCTAAGAGTTTTCCGTTTACATCGGGGGTGTCCAACCTTTTGGCTTCCCTGGGCCACATTAGAAGAGTTGTCTTGGGCCACACATAAAATACATTAACATTAACGATGGCTGATGAGCTAAAAAAGAGGTCACAAAAGAATCTCATAATGTTTTAAGAATTTGTGTTGGGCCGCATTCAAAGCCGTCCTGGGCTGCAGGTTGGGCGTGCCTGATTTACATAGTAAAATCAAAGAAGTGGTAGTTCAGGCTCAAAAATGGGTTCAGGATTCCACCTTTACAGTAAATACGTTTTCCCTGAATTTCAAATTATGTAAATCAGGTTAGAGGATTTATTTTATTGAGAATAACTGGGTGCAATGAAGTGACTTGTAGCTTTCAAAGATCCATTTCTGCCTAAAGCAAGAGATGGTGTATTTTTCTGATGGTTTGAGGAGTGGCACTTGATTTTTGTCAGTGTTTTCACATGAGGCAACTTCAGGGCAGGTGAAACTATAAAAGCCTAGGAGATGCCCTTGGGTGTTATGGAAAGAGTTTGAATCTAGGGATCAGAAGATTTAAGTCACAGGCCTGCCCTGGCACTTGATAAATGTGGGACTTTAGATGAATCACTTTCTTTACTTCTCTGACTGGAAAATCAGATAATAACATCCTAATAGTCATGGAATTATTGTGAGAACTAAATAATATACATAAAACACCTGGCACATTGTAGCCCTCAATAGCCAAGCTTTACTGAGTAATTAAGAGCATCAGAAAGAAAACTCCTATCTTATGTTTCTCCAAGTGTAGTTCTCACCTCACCTGCATCTAAATCACACGGCATGATGGATAATGGTGCAAATCCAAGGTCGCACCTCAGACTTACTAAAACACAATCTCTGGACATGGGGCCAGGGGAATCTGCAGCTTGAGCCAGCTCCCTGAGTAATTTTAAGTCAGTTCATGAAATTCGGAGGAGAAATCCTGTGATCAGTATCCTTCACTACATAACCTCAGGCTGCTTTATTATTAAAACAATTGACATGTTCCCTCAGTTGCCTACTATTAAGAACTGAGAAATAGAATGGACGGATGGCCAGGTCCAAGCAGGAAAAATGGCCATGCTCTAGACATGTGTGATGTTGCTACAGCTGACCAATGAGACAGACTTATGCTGTAGTAAGGAGTAAAATGTCCTGGGGGACTCTGCTTGGGAGCATTTGGAGCAGGGTCTGACTTTCAGCTTTCACTCACCACCAAAAGTTGGTACCTTCGTGCGGGGACCGTCCTACACAACCATACCAAACAGCCTGGGCTAAGGGCACCTGTCAGGGCAACCCCACTGGCACGAGTAGGGATGGGAAAAAAGAGTCACTTAAAGGATGCAGGGAATGAGAAGTAGAGAAGCATACACAAAGAAACTTTGCTTAGAGCACTATTTGGTCTGTAATTGTTTTTATTGCAGTGTATGATAATATTTTAATTATTTAATAATATTACAGCCTATAAAAACATTTTAATATTTGGTTAATTACTTCTTAACTTTATAAGGGTTAAGAAAAAGAGGCAAATCAAAGAAAACAAAGTGAAATAAAGAATTAAAATTGATTAAATACCCAGCAAATACCAAGGTTTATACTGGTAGTAGTCCAAATTTACTCCTCTTGCTATGCTACTTTCATAGATTGTATAGTTACTTCTATAGGTGCATGTAATGAGAATTAGTATTTGTCTGCATTGCCTCAACTCATTTACTACAAGACCCTCAATTATCCTACAACATGATGCTCACTAAGAAGCTAAGAGGGTTTAGAAAGTTCTTTTTTAAAAAATATTATTTCAGAAAGAATTTTCTCTTTGGTTTAATTGACCCTCAGCTTTCAATTAAATAGAATTAGTCTTTTTTGGGGGAATATCCTAGGTAATCAAAGTTTTACCTTCTTTGAACTGAATTTGACATTTCTTCTAAACATCTATTGTGCATCCTCACTGTGTGAAGAGATGAGGACAATCAAAGCAAAGGGTCTTTCTAATCCAAAAGTTCTTGTCTTCCTTAATACCACTGTTTCTCTTCCTCTAAATAATTTGAATATTCAAGCAAAAATAGTTTAATTGGTTTAAGTTTTATTTGTTTTGTCAAATTAGGAATATATTAAATTACATAGAAATTAGCTCATTTGAACATTTCATTCTAATTTTGCAATTATGGCTTGTTGAATGTAATCTTTTTGCTAATCTAATTATTATTTTAAATTTATTTTTAATTATAGTTGACATATAATATTATATTATTTTCCAGTATACAACATGGCAATTAAATATCTATACCTTACGAAGTGATCTCCAGAATTAGTCTAGTACTCACCTGATATGTAGATAGTTATTAATAACTCTATTCTCCATGCTGTACATGATGTTCCCATGATTTATTTTATAACTAGCAACCATCAGTTTGTTCTCTGTATTTATTAGTTTGTTTCTATTCTGTTTTGTCTGGTCACTTGTTTTGTTTTTTAAATTCTACATGGTAAGTGAAATCATGCAGTATGTCTGTCTTTGTCCAACTTATTTCACTTAACAAAATACTCTCTAGCTCATCCATGTTGTCACAAATAACAAGATTTCATTCTTTCTTTATGGCTGAGTAATATTTCATTGACTATAACTAGTTTTTACACTTGCAAGATAGAGGAGAAATTTAAGAGAAAACCAGATAATTTAAGTCAACAAAGAACCTGGGCAGGACCACACGTGTCTATATTGTTTTTCATTGTAAAAGTGGCAACTAGCACAGTGCCTGGCATGTGATATAGCCAATAAACACCTGTTGAATACATTTTTGAAATAATGAATTTGAAACATACTCATAGATTGGGGTGCTTTATGAACACTTTAATGATTGGTTTTATTGTAGTGGCTGTTGATGTTAGGGCAATGAGGTGATGGGGGTACTGATTTTAAATAGCTCATGTAAAATTTGATTTACCTCTCTACTTCACAGCTTAACTGTACAAAAGCCTTTATGTTAACTTCAGCTTTCCTAGGGAAATAATACAGTTCTATTATCAAGAGTATGTATTTTGCTAATGGACTTATAATTCAAAGGAGATTTTAAAAATTAGAAGGAGCCTCGGGGAGTTCCCTGGTGGTGTAGTAGCTAGGCTTCAGCGCTCCTAACGCTGCAGCCTGGGTTTGATTCTCAGTCAGGGAACTCCCCTCCACCAAGAAAAAGGTAGCCTGGAAGTTTTATTATTCAAAATTATATAATGGTGAATGTGTACAGTATATATTTAAATGTCTGTTGCTAAGATCTATGCTGCTTAATAACCCCACTACAAAGATGCTTCGTATGTATTAGGAACAGAGCTGCTCTGCTCAGGGTCACCAGTTTGCCTGAGCAAGGCCAGGAATACTGACGGAAACAGTCTATCCATCAAGAAGAAACTAGATCTCCTGGTGAAAAAACTCACTCAAATGTTTGTTTCAAATGGTTCTGTTCCATCATAGCTAGAGGAATTTTCCAGACAAAACATTAAATTAGAAGTCAATTAAAGAAAGCCAAAACAGTCTGATTGCCTTTACTCCTGTCTTAATGTGGGATTTAGAACTACTGAGAAATTGCAAGTAGTGTGTGGGTCCCCAGATCATGAACACCTCTACCCCACGTGACAGTTAGGGGACCTTTGAAAAATCTTGAGCCTGAACAGCCATCTTTCATCCTAAGAAAGAACTTTAGAACATAAATTTAAAGGAGAAAAAGAGAGTTTTTAGATGGCGTAATTGCAGCAGGTGGAATCAGTGGACTCTTACTCATAATGAAGACTCTAAAAGGGAATTGCTACAGGTTTAATTCACTGTGGTGTGTGTGTGTGTGTCAGCCACATCAATGACATATTGTTTCTTTATTTTCTTTTACATTGACAGGGAAAAAATAGGTTAGATAATGCAGTACACTTACAGCTGTCAAAACTGAATAAAGACATCACTGCTATCTGTATTTCAGGAAAACGGAATTTTGTGAAACAGGCAGAAGTCAGGTCAAGGTATAATATATCATATATTTAAAAATATATGATATATTACATATTTAAAAAATGTTTTTCAAATGCATTTTAAGAAAAGGAAACTGAAGCATGCTACTTCTTAAAATAAAATAGCCTGGCCTATATCTTTTTAAAATTCTTATCCTTTTATATAGCAGAAAACATTTTAGATGGCTATAACTTTTATTTTAAAACAAAACTTTGGTATTATCTAATTGAATACAAGAACAATCCTGTCCTTCAAAAGGTAATCTTCATTTGACTGATAAGGAAGTCTTTTAATAAAACACAAAAACATAAAACACGCACAAGCAATGAAGTGTCCTCTGCTAAAGGCAGCATAGCAGCCCTGGCCTGCACAGGCCGGTAGGTTACGGTGGATGGGAGACAGCCCTATGTGGTAGTTCTTAAAACACTTGCTTCCAGCATGTTACAAATCAAATCCAGGGAATCACCAGTGGACTTGTGGGAGTTCTAGATATAGAGCTTCCTAGCCTCCAAATAAAGAGCTTTATTGATTGAACTGCGCTTGAATGTAAGTAACTTAGGTAAATAGGCCGTTGGAAATGCTCTGAAACGTGTTGTCTTCTGCTATAGTCAGTACTTTGCACAAATTAAAAATTCCACATGGGCACATCAAGAGATCTCTGTGTAGACTGCCTTGCAGTGATAGGCTTTCAGGTTATAGTGTTCTGATTTGTACAGCAAAGAAGAGCTTGGCAGTGTTAGAAAAAGCAAAGGCTTTTAATTATAGTATAGAACCTCTTGGTCTGATAGAGAAAATGTATCATATACAATATTTCTTCCAATTGCATTGTTTTGTTTGATGACGTTTCATTATAACGTCGATGGAAGAGAAAACCCTGATTCCTGGCCGGGGCCACTGTCTGTGTGGAGTTCGCACGTCCCCCTGTGCCTGCCTAAATGTACTCCCCTCACACCTCAGAGGGGTGCGTGTGAGCTGCAGTGGCGTGTGTACATCGTCCTCATCCGAGTGAATGTGAGTGTAGGTGTGAGCGTGCCCCATAATGGAAGGCTGTCCTGTCCAGGGTGGGTTCCCGCCTTGCACCCTGAATTGTCACGATGGGTTCCGGCCACGCTTGATCCTGAAGTGGAATAAGCTGGTTGGAAAAGAATTCTCTTACTTGTTTTTATTAATCTTTCTTAAATGTCCGTATAGCTCACATTTCTTTCCGTGTTTCGTATTATTTTAGATGAGGTTCTTGTAATGAAAATATGCCATGGGCACTTAACTCCTGTTTATGTCAGCCTATGGTAAAATTGGTTTCATTAGGCATTCTTTTGCTTAAATTCACATTGTCCAAGAACCTATTGATGACATTAAGTGAGGACATACTGTGTGTGTGTGTGTGTGTGTGTGTGTGTGTACACATATACACATATGTACATACATCCACATGAGGGCTCTCTGGGAAAAAATCCAGCCATAAATGCCTCTATTTTTCATATTACATGGCTGGATACCTTCCTGACCGCCTCTCTCTCTCTCTCTCTCTCTCTCTCTCTATATATATATATATATATATATATATATATATGTGTGTGTGTGTGTGTGTGTGTGTGTGTGTGTGTGTGAATGTATATGTATATATACACACACACACACACATATAACAAGGATACCAAAAAAATGTATACACATTTTAAGAGTTGTTACCTATGTATTACATAAATATTGACAGTAACCACTTTGAGTACCTCTTGTCATTGCAGAAGTCAAATGTGACTTGCATTCATCTCTTGTTATCAGTACATATTGAGTATTACAATTTTAATACACTTCCTTTCTTTAAATGTGTATACATTTTTCTAGCACAATATATAAGTGTCTTTATATATAGGTATCAAAATATTTGGTATTTCTGAGCATAAGAATTCTCTACAAATGGAGCTCCCTGAAATTATGAAACCAGGAGGTCTGGTCTAAGATAGAAGTGCTAATACTTAAGGGGTATGAACTGCTGTGTTTAATGCAAGCTGCAGATCTTTTCCCTGGAAAAATACTCTGATTTTCCTAATAGCCCTACATGTGTAAGAACTGTGACTATAAGGAGATTAAAGCTAAGACCTCCATGGGCAGTATTGGTAACCGATCCATGTGTCTGACTCCGCGCTCAGGCCCTTCCCCCACACATATTCCCTCAGTTCCTTCAATTTCCTCAGCTAAACCTTTCCAGCCTGGGTCCTGGCCTTCTTTGTCAGTCTCATCTCTTACTCCTTCTCCCATGAATTCTAAGTGGAGGTCACACCGAATTACTTACAGTAGTATCATGCTGACCTGTGAACACCCTGTTTCCGCTGGGCTCCCTGAAAATCCTTGCTCCTGTCACCTGCCTCGCTGGCCTCCTCCGTCCTTTAGATTCCCTTCCTCTGTGCTATCTTGCGCCCTCTGCATACCTCTGTCATAATTCCATTTATCAAGCTGCACCGAGACGAATGTCTACTTGTCTGCGTTTCCTGCTCTTCCCGTGAGCATTTCAAGGACAGGTGTGTGTGTGTGTGTGTGTGTGTGTGTGTGTGTGTGTGAGAGAGAGAGAGAGAGAGAGAGAGAGAGAGAAATCTGGCTGAAGTGTTGCTAGGACTCCAATAAGTAATTTTTCTTCTTAGTATCAAATATACTCTCCTGTATTACTGTGTGAAGATACGTTTTTTTCCTAAAGGACTCTAACGCATGCAATATTAATAGGGCCATATGCTACCCCTCTCTCAGCACCACGAATGTATCATTGTTTCAAAGGAATAGTATGACCCTGTTTCTCTGAACATGAATTCATGTTTATTAGATAATTGTTTCTTAGTTTATATAGTTCTATTTATTTTCTTGATGGCTTATAAAGTGAAAAGGACATGTTAAAAGTTAATTTTACTACAAATTTCTAAGTAATCTAAAAATAGTAACAAATTTAAATATATTAAAGAGATTCTGTTATCATTTTTATATACATTGCTATAATTTCATTCAGTACATCATAAACAAATCAGTATTACAAAGATGAATAAAATAAGAATATAGAAACAAAAATAGTCCTTTTAAAGCCACTTTAAAAGAAGCAAATATTTCTTTATGAAAGAATGTAGTAGGAGGGCAGGCGCCAAAGGAATTTGGGGTTTTTCTTTATAGTACAAGACCTCATTTTATTACATACAGAAACTGTTATTACTGCTTACATTTCCTTTTTCCCCCCATAGGCCAAATTTACAGATGATTGCAAGTTCAGGGAGCGATTTCAAGAGAACAGCTATAATACCTACGCCTCAGCGATCCACAGAACTGAGAAAACCGGACGGGAGTGGTATGTGGCCCTGAACAAAAGGGGGAAAGCCAAACGAGGCTGCAGTCCCCGCGTGAAACCCCAGCACATCTCTACCCACTTCCTGCCAAGATTCAAGCAGTCGGAGCAGCCAGAACTTTCTTTCACAGTTACTGTTCCTGAGAAGAAAAAGCCACCTACTCCCATCAAGCCAAAGGTTCCCCTTTCTGCACCCCGGAAAAGTCCCAACACAGTGAAATACAGACTCAAGTTTCGTTTTGGATAATGTTCATCTTGGCCTTGTGGTAAAAACACACTTTCCCCCTCAGGAGTTTCTTTAGGTGTCTTTACAGCTCTGAAGAAAAAATTCTGGACACATTCAGCTCTACGACTCTGTAGTGAAGTCAGGTCCTTTGTTTCAGGGTGACTGAAACAAAAATGTTTTCTGATGGGAACTGAACTGGAATTCTTTGTACTGAGATAGGGAGCACCCTGCTTGGGTTTGGTAAGGCATAAAGCCCTTTGCTTTATCCTTCATGCATACTAGGACTCTATTTTCAAAATGTTAAACAGCGTGGACTATGTACTTTTCTGACTTTTACAGATCAACCTGAAAGAACATACATGATACGTTTTTATTTTTGGTTTCTAAAGAATATTTTGATGCAGATAAAATATTTTATTAACTTTGTTTTTTTGTGTTTTTTAAAAAGTACCTCTGCATTGAGCATATTTTCTTACTTTTATTTTAATTAATAAGACATAAACAACCATTTAATGCAGTTTATGAATTATAAATGTGTTTATAGCCCATTTGTAACATGTGGGTTTCTTTTTCATTTTTCTTATTCATTGCACTTTTTATTTTTATTATATATATATATTTTTTACCATACCTCAGATAATGTCAGTTTGTTTCCACATCTTAAAATGTTTAAATTTTCTTCAATACACCAAAGACTCAGTGTGTGCGTGTGTGTGTGTGTGTGTGTGTGTGTGTGTGTAAACTCATGACACGTGGAATCCTACCCCTTTGAAGTAAGGGGAAAGTAAAGTGTAAGGACTTTTGATGGAATTAAAAGTTGGAGATAAGGAAAAAGGATTAGAGGTACAAGTATACTAAGTTTGCAGCATTTATTGAGATCTAATTCTGCCTTCATTTCTCCCTTTATCTACCCCCTGCCCTCATTCTTGAACAGCTGGATGAAAACATTTTATTCAGTATGTCAACCATACACTATGAAACCAGAGTACTTAAAATACCTCTTCTTCAAATGACCCTCCGTTAGCCCCCACTGTGTAGATCCACGGGGAGCAACCCACTTGCCGGAAAAACATGGAGAACTGAAGGAGATGAGTCGTGTAACGGTTATCCATGTTGAGTCCTATTGTCGAAAATATTCTTATTACTCAGTAGAACACCCTTTGAGTTTCCTATCCTAATGGAAAACATTCCAGTGAATAGATCTGCCCTTTTAGAAGGAAACTTTCTGATGTATATTTTTAAAAAGCTGGCCATGAGTTATAGGAAACTTAATGTGGGAATTTGATGAGTTGAAAATGGCATTTAATTGTCAAGCCAAATACTGAATTCTGGGCATAAATCACAGAAAATTTTACTTAAGAGGATTTACATGATGTATTTATTTTCTTAGGTAATCATTTTTATGGAGTTCTATGAAATACAAGTGTTTATCTTGAGAAATGTGGCAATAAAAAAGGTATAGCTAATGTTTAGAAGTATGTCTTTCATAGATAGGAAGAGCAAAAGTTCACAGAAAGTTTGTGGTTTATATATAAGCATGTTTTTCTTTTAGAGACTACTGATGAACTTCTTTTTTAGAAAAGTATAGTTTATTTTGGTGCACAAACACAAAGTGGAAACTTGTCAAAATTGAACTTAATATCACTGAGGCGATTGCTTTGTTTTAATGGAAGCAAACAATACACATATATTACATGCATAATATATGTAAAACTATATGCAAAATCTATCCTTCAATTAAAACATCATACATATACTCTAGTATAGTGTTTTATTATAAAGCCAATAATCTGATTATACATTCTCTGCATTTAATGCATGCTTTTAAAAAATATAAAATGAAATACTTGTAGTACTTCAAACTTTTATAGTTACAAACTTTGTATTAAAATTCTCCTGGGTTAAATGAAACAGTGATATTTTGCAAACAAAGTCATGTCCAACTCTTGTCCAGCTGGCATATCACCTTATATGCACAGTATAAAGCCAAAAATAATCCTTTAGTTTATTCTAATATCTCGTTAAGAATTGTGCACTGTATATCAAGTTCCTAGTATGCATAAAAAATTAAAGTTGTAAAGCAGAAGAACAGTAGACATGTGTTTCTAAATGGGCAAAGAAAAGATGATATTAATGGTGATTAACAACAAACTAAATTAATATTATGTTAGGCTAATGCTGCTGGTAGTTTATGTTAACTAAAAATAGCTTATCTTGTACTCCTAGTTTGATTTGATTAGTATATGAAGGTTAAAGTAGGATAGCTACCAAATATATATTATGCAAGTCAGGACTCATTAATTTCAAAATTTAAAGCCAAGCTAAAATTAAAAGAAAAAAATCTTTAAATTACACTTATCTTTAGTTTACTGGCCATACACAATTACATTTAATTAAAGCTCACTGAAGCATAAAGTTACATAAATTAATTGAATGAACTCATCATGTACAGAAAACATGTATAAATATAACTCCTCTTTAATACCTAGAACTTTCTAAGAAGGTTTATGCTTATGTAGTTTTTAGTGATTTTTAAAGTAACTGGATCCATTTAACATCAAATAAAGTCATTTAATTGTGATTATATTCATCTAAAAATGTTAATAAATTTTACATTAATATTTAAGAACCTAATTTGCCTAGAAGATAAGGGACAAACACTTTCAGACTGATGTTTCAGTTTAATTATATTGTTTAATTTAATTTAAGATATTCTTTATTTGGAACATCAGTAGAAGTTCCTAATAAGAAGAAACATCAGTAAAGGTTTCCAATAAGATGTAATAACACTGGTTTTTATTTTGCAAAATATACCATCATTTCCTTCTAAAGAAACTAACTGGAGAGTGTGAATGTATGTCAATTACCCCAGTTCTTTTAGCTGAGTTATGGAGGCTTAGCAGTTCATAATCATGAGATGATATAAATGATACTAACAAGTTATTTCCAAATTTAATAATTATATCATCTCAAGTGCTTTTATTTTATACAACTAAACATAAAACACCATAAGTCTGACAGGTAAATTTTATCTTGGAATAGAAAACTGAACAATTATTTACATTAACATTTTTTACCCTTCCAAAGGAGAGAGGAACTAAGCCATGACCTCCCAGGTTTCCAATAACAAAATGAAAATATTGCATTAAACTTGAAATCTGGCACCGTTTTTACAGTCGCAGAAAATTGCTTGTACAGTTAATTTTAAAAATAAAAACAGTATTGTAGACATTGCTGCAGTGGGAAGCAAAAATAACTGGTCAAAGGAAATTTACAGCTTTTCAAAGATTTACCTTGTTGCTACATCTAAATTTTGATCATGTGAAATCTATTTTTAAGCCAACTGATCTTTTAAATTTTTGAAAGAAACTTAGATAAATGAATATGGCTTGTTTTTCTCTTAGAAATCAGTCTAATTGTACTGGCCCGTTTTTTGAAATAAGATTAGCACATAATTTGGAGTTAGTCAAAGACAAGGAGTTACCTCCTCCATCTTACTCTCTGGTAGAAAAGGGAGAACCCAGCCTGACCTGAGTCAGTGGAGGCATTTTTACATCTGAATATCATAAACAACTTTCAGACATACCACAAGACAATTGAGCTACCAATTATCCATCTGTATTTAAGCAATTTTATGTAATAAAAATACTAGATTAGAAATCAAAAGCTCTTACATACTTTCTGTTATAGTGTTTTTTGTCCTGACTCTGCCATTTAGTTATCGCAAGTTACTTCCTAGGCCTTGTTTTATCCTCCACCATATAATCTCTAGGTTTATCATGAATGATTGCATGAATCTTAAAATGTTGAGACAGCCAAAAAAGGACATAGTTTCTTTTCAGATGAAACTGGACAACCACATGGAAAAAAAAGTCAATGATTTAATAAACATTTTTAAAGCCTTGTCTTAGATTTAAAAAATAATTAGGTAATTATGAAATTAGATCAATATATTTTAAAAATGGGTATCAATTCTGGATTTAACATTGCATGAAGGACTTTGCATATTTGAATTAATCCGAAGGGGAATGGTCAGAGTAATATCATTGTTAATAAATAGCTGTAGAACCTTAATTAAATATGTAACACCTCTGTTTTGACTAAAATCCCACTTTCTCAAAAAAGTCTTTTAGAAATTTATGGAGATATCAGTAATCTCATCTTGACACCACTCCAAGTAAGTATAGCTCCTAACTTTCCATCACATTCTCTTACTTTCCAGTAATTCAGTATTTTCTGAGGTCTTGTTTTGCACAAGGCACTCAGCTAGTGAAATGTTTTTTTGCCCAATATGTGTTCAGTATCTTCCTGGTGGATGTTAACATCAACGTAATCCCAGATTTTGAACTTCTGGAGGGAAGAGAGCTTCTCTCACTGCATATTGCCCAAACCAAGGTCAGGCTAATAAAAGGAACTTATGAAATGCTCTTAGCTGATAGCAATTTTGAATGATCTGTTTCTCTGACTTAACCACTTTGTGGAGGCTATCGGATATTCTCATTTACAGAACTGGGTATATAATTGTATTTATAGGTCCTGGAATATGTTAGGTGCTCAAAAGCGCTTATAGGATGGATATAGGTGTTAAATAAGATTTATGTGATAAAGATAATGATTTTGGTTAAGAGAATTTTATGTGAGAAATGAAATGGGTTCTATAAGAGTGAGAACACCAGCTAACCACATCACTGTACTTGAGCTTCTCAAATGCAAACTGAGTCCAAACTAAAAATATCAGGAACTTGCAAGCTGCATTTAAGTGTTGATATAAGTCATTGTATGAAACTTCACTTTCTTTGGCAATCAAAACTAGATGACTATTGAAATCCTGATGATTTTTCTATTTGTGGGATGCAGTCCAGTGGGATGTTATAAGTATCAGTGGGAGAATGTTTCTTTTCGGTAATTCTTTTTTAGAAGTGATTTTCCCCTTTCCTCAGATAAACTCTCAGGGAAGGCGCCTTTTTCTGTACCCTACAGAGAGATTAGTGAATGCATAATCACACAGTAACAGGTCCAGTGCCAGTGCATTTCTCATTAAATTCTCTGTCGTTCCCTCTGTGGGGAACTGGAAAATTTATCAGATTTTTATATAGGGAGGTGAATTTCTGCTGAGGAGGCAACACCGTGTCTTTTACTCTCCTGAGTGCAATTACGGCCATGCTTCCACAGCAGTCCTTCATTTTACCATAGGGCTCACTTTGTAGGACACGTGCACCCCGTAACCTGTGTCCATACTCTGACAGGTTATATATTTACAGATTTTAAAGTTTGCTAGTTGTCCTACATTCT
The DNA here is from genome assembly GCA_004026885.1 of Lyroderma lyra. Lineage (NCBI taxonomy): Eukaryota > Metazoa > Chordata > Mammalia > Chiroptera > Megadermatidae > Lyroderma > Lyroderma lyra. The sequence continues at coordinate 43,293 of PVJL010007917.1, read as the reverse complement.
CCTCAATACAGGACCCTGGAGAGCAAGTGTAACTGTATACTAGAATATTAAATGTACCAGAAGAATGTACAAAGACCTCCCTAATCGTCACCATCCTAATGGAGCATGAGACAGAATGAGTTTAGATTTTAGAAACAAAAAGCAGTCTATAGGTTGTATGTTCTCAGTCTCTTTTCTTTTCTTTCTTCTTCTTTTTTTTTTTTTTTTTTTTTTTTTGCATAAAGGATGCATTACAAAAGGATAAAAACATGTTTTCTATTTAAGTAATGACAGAATAAATCATCACAATGCCTATGATAAATCCCCACCGGGGCCTGCAGTTCCTGTAAATTGTGATTGGAGGGGAGGGAAGTCATGCCCATTTATGTGGCTTCATTAGTATCACTGGGTAATAAAATTGGGTCAGCACTGAGAGTTTGTTTTCACCTTGGAAATGTTACTTAAGATTCTCACTATTTACCTCTGCAGAACAAGAGACCAAATGAGAAAAAGACATGTATCCCAGTGTGCTGGCTCAGAGAACAAACCACAAGATCTCTACTAGTCAAGGGAGTTTAATGTTTAATGATGTGAAATCAACTAGGTCTAGCAAACTCCAAGATCCAAAAGAGCCTATGCAGACTAAAAGAATAATGATGTTTTGGTTGCTAATAATTTATGGCAGAAATCTCTAATTTCTAATAAAACATTCACTGTTTTTTTGGGGGGGTTGTTTGTTTGTTTTGTTTGTTTGTTTTGTGTGTTTTTTCTGTTTTTTTGTTTTTTTGGTTTTTTTGGTGGTTCCTTGGCTGGAATCACACCCAGGCCCCAGGTTGAGAGTGCTGAAGCCTAGCCACTACACCACCAGGGAACCACCCCACCCCCACCCCAGCCCAAGACACATTCACTGTTTATTTAACCCCTTGTATACTGGCACTGTCCTGGGGTCCTAGGAGTAGAACTAAACATGGCATGTTTGTGAGAAAACTTGCTTTCTTATACTATCAGGGCAGCAGATCATATCTTTTGAGTGTTATATTCAGATCTCAATTAAAAAATGACAATCTTGCCAAAGGAATTTAATAGGTTAGGATACAATTCACAACAGATCCAAAAGCATAAATTGGCTTATAGTATATCGGGGCTGTCCAGAAATTACCAGCCTTGTCATATAACCATGTTGTACTGACAATGGCTGGATTTTTTCCTGACAACCCTCATATACTTCGAAAATGCTTGATAAATTCCTCTGATGCTCCCCTTGGGAATATATGGAATGCTTTCCATTAGTTATTTACAAAGATGCAAGATTGTTCTACACTTATCAACAGATAATTAGGGGCCTAATAGAGCATAGAAAAATGGGATGTAGGCTTTTCTAGGGAGACCTCTAATTCTGTTATAACTGTCACTCACTTGATAGCTGGAATTGGAAGATCAATGGCCATCTCATTTCATGATTGCTCAGAAATGGGAAAAACTGACTTGTGCTTTTCAGAGTCTGATTTATTTCCCCAACACAAAGATGTCCACAGGACAGAGATGTGTGTGGTTTAAAAAATGAAGATGTGAATGTGGCCCTGAGTCTTACAACTTTTCAGCTTTTTCTACCTGTTTGCAGGAAGCTGGAAGATTGTTAACAATTTTGCTCATTTAAAAAATAAAAATAAAACACCTCCCACTGATGGTCTTAAATGAAGGATTATATCAAACTCCCTTTGAAAACAGCTGCTGCTTTGGGGGCTGCTAGGATTAGTGCAAATGCACCTCCCCCAGGACATTTGAGGGGGTTGGCAAATGTTGCTGTGTCTACCTCGGGGGTTACAGAGGCACACTTGCAGTGGTTTCAGCCAGCGTTCTTGTAACGTTGGCCTGCAGTCAAATATTTCATGTCTCTTGCCCGAGGGTGTGCGCAGAGGACCACCCTGCAAGTGTCTGCCTCTGTAGTCACAGCTTCATGCTGTGGGCGGAAAGGTGGGTAAGGAGCCAGAGGCAGGATGTGCAGGCAGGATCCAATGTGATTAAAATTTGGGATCACTGGCCTGGCTGTAGGGGATCTGGAGACTTCTTCATGCCAACACTCATTCTGGAAGGAGGAGCATGTCCACCAAGGGATTATCAGCAAGCATCAGCAATGACTCACCCAAGGGTTAATGGAAGGAAGCATTCATGAGAGGTGAGGTTGCAGGTGAAGAGAGAAATAGAGGCTTCTTGCACTTCTCACCGGGCTTTTATGGTTGAGGCTAAGTAGAATGTCATCTTCCATCTAGGAAGGAAACTGAAAATTTCCAAATGGCAGGGACCCAAGTGGTACAGGGGCCATGTCTCCTTAACTCTTTAAAAAATGCCATGAGTCGTCGTGCATCAAAATGGTGAAGCCCTAAGTGAAGATCTAAGGAACAGAATGACTCAGGGTTAGGGCAAAGTTCTAATTGCCTAATAAAAAGACTCAAAGTTCAGAAAAGGTAGAACCAGTTTTGTATTGCTGAAGAAAATAATAGGAAAAATGAAAATGGTATCTCACATTAATTTTTGGACCTAAAGTCAGCTTCTCTCCACCCTAATGGAGGGTAGGTCTAGCTCAGAGGTTCTCAACCTTCCTAATGGTGCGACCCGTTAATACAGTTCCTCATGTCGTGGTGACCCCTATAAAATTATTTTCGTTGCTACTTCATAACTGTCATTTTGCTGCTGTTATGAATCATAATGTAAATATCTGATATGTGTTTTCTGATGGTCTTAGGCGACCCCTGTGAAAGGGTCGTTCGACCCCCAAAGGGGTCGCGACCCCACAGGTTGAGAACCACTGGTCTAGTTGTTGTAAATTATAATTGGGATGGCTTGCTTATTTATTTACTGCCTATTTGTTTTCCATAAATATTGGTTGAGTACCTACTGTTTGCCTAATGCAATCTAAGTACTAGATACAAAAATAAATAAGACACAGTTTCTTCCCTCAAAAAGTGCGTAGTATAAATGGGAAAATGAACAATTAAATAAGGCTGACATATGCTATGGTGGAGGGGCTGGGCTCAGTAGCCAATAATATTAGTATTAGCAATTTGACAACTATAAGTACTACTACTACCTACCACCTTACATTTGAATGACACTTTTTAGTTTTTAGTACTTTTAATTTTCAGAATATATTTAGCTATCTTATCTAATTAGATATAGACATAAACCACCTGAAAGGAAATGAATAACTTCTAAAGCATTGGCATTTAAACCTTGTAGATTGTGGTGCTCAATGCAGAGTCCCCCTGCCGTACTGTGATACTCTTTTCCCCACTGCTGGAGATGTAGCTGCTCAAGGTTGTGCCCCATGGCCTTATAGGACTTCCACATTCAGAGTTATTCCCGGGGGCACTGTGAGGCCAAGGAGTGGCTGATTCAGAGATGCAATGGCTGGCCCCCCTGCCACAAGTTGCAATAAATACGGAAGGTCAGAGTGGTGTCAAAGCATTGCTTGGATCAGCTGAGGCCTCCATCGTAACCATGCAGAGGATCACCTCTCTATCGTGGCTTCTTCACTTCCTTGTAAGGTAAGGGTGCAGATATTGTACAACACTCTCAGTTAAATTTAAATTCCAGGTAACAAAACAAATAATGTTTTAGTATTAGTATATTCAAACATTGCATGGGCCTCCTATTTGCTAATTCTGTCAATACTATCTACAGGTATAACTCTTAAGAATGCTCTCCAATAAAACTGTGTGCTCCTCTCAGCCACAGATTGCCTCCAATGAATCCATTCTCTAAGGAAAGATATTATGGTCAGGAAACACCAAGGAATGCCCTGGACTGCAAAGGGGGGATACAGAGGGGAACAATAAGAGAACCTAAAATGATTTCTTGCCACATTTAGGGGACAGAAGTTTTAGTGGCTATCCAAACCCTATAATATTTATCCAAAGTGTGTTCTTGAGGCATTCACACTTCCCTCCACCGCACGAGAAATTAGCTGTGAGTCTCCGTGTTATATGTATTATGCCGAAGTACATAGACTGTAGTTTCCTAAAGTTATACAACAAACGAAATCAATTTGTGACTTACCACCAACATTTCTGCAAGTCTCTTAAAAAGTTGATCACTCCCTCTTTCATGAAATACATCTGTTTTTCTTATTTTTCTAAGTGCCACTGCTACTGGTCTTTCTGCCAGCTCAGTGGCTGCTCCTTCCTCATCTCTTTGGCTAACTCCTCTTCTGCAGGACCCTAGGGTTCAGTTTTTGGCTCTTTTCTATCTCTGGCTAAACTCACTCCCTATGTGGTATCAGCTCTGCTTTAAATGTCTGTTATTATCTGTATGTTGATGACTCCCAATTTAAATCTCTAGCCTCAACCCCTCCCAGGGCTCCAGGCTCACATAACCAGCTGCCTACTCTACATTAATACTTGGATCTCTCTTTTTTTTTTTTTTTTTTTTTTTTTTTTTTTTTTTTTTTTTTTTTTTTTTTTTT
>PVJL010007917.1:0-38752 GCA_004026885.1 Lyroderma lyra | reverse complement strand
GCCTTAAGCCACTACACCACCAGGGAACTCGCCATACTTGGATCTCTAACAGGAATCTCAAACCTAGCATGTCCAAAACTCACCTTTTGTTCCCAAACCAGTTAAGCTTCCAGACTTCCATAGTTTAGTAAACTACATGATAATTTATTTGGTGATTTGAGCCAAAAATCTAGGGATCATTCCTGTGCCTACTCTTTCTCTTGTAACTTCCATCTAACATTCCAGTAACTCCTTTTGCCTAAACCTTCAAAATAAATCCTGAATCCTACTGCTTCTCTCTATTTCTACCAGATCACACTTCCTAATGTAGGCTCCTTTTAACCCATTGATACATAAGCTTATTTCTCCTTTAAAACTTTTATTCTTCTTAGAGTTAATTCTTTCCACATGAAAAGAAAGAAAAAATCTAAGAGCTATAAGTACAAATATGCCAAAAAAAAAAAAAAGGGGGGCAAGGATAGAAATGTATACTCTACACTGAACGATATCAGGAAGTTGGACTAAATTGGTTCTAAGGAATATTACAATTCAAGCTTTTAAAAAATATATAAAACTCACTGGTTGTAAATGTGTTGATTGACCAGCTGTTACATTAATTATAATTTAGGTCACTTGCTGAAAATCTCATTAAAGTGGAAAACCATGGTAATAGCCTTCATAGGAACTGACCTTAAGATGTGCTTAAATATTTCAGTGATAAGCCACAGATTCAATAGTGAAGTACTCATTCACAAAGTCTGTGATCTTGTCTCTATGAGAGTTGGTAAGATTAGCTTTCCACATATCCTGAGAGAGAGAAATGAGAACACTATCGTTACCAACGACAATAACAAAATGAGCAGAAACTCTGAAATCTACAAAAGATGGTCTGTTTTGTCTCCAAAATACAGTAGGGGACACAGGAAAGGGCACTTTAATAAAAATGACATGCATATTTTTAGAAGTTATGACCACTCATGTGATTCAATATAAAATATGCCACATCCACATAATAGCTTCACGCTTGCTATTGTGCTAATTGAACTATGTACTTTTGATGCACTCCCTATTCATGTTAAAGTGAGGGGAACAAATGATAGAAGTCCACCGTCACAGCAATTGGACACACTGGAAATCTTTCTTCTACCACTCTGAGTCAGTCTCCTCAGTGGATTACTAAACACATTCCAGAAATCTCATAAGTTACTACGGGTCTAAAAATGGATATAATTAAAGATGAGTAAACCTACCGCAGAGCTTGATGTAATCTCTTAGGGTAATTATCACCAACTATTTACAATGGACTTTTTTTCTACTTTTCTAAAGATTGCATATATGTTACTACAAGTTCATATACCTTACCATTACAAAAATGACCCCCTCCCTAAGATAGTCATACAAAGCAAAGAGACGTCTGTATTATAACAGTTCTGGAAGAGATAGATCCAGTAACTGGTTGTAGCTTTGACCAGATTCAGGCTGAGATCTGGGACTCCTTCATAAAGTTCATTACAGACTTACTGGGAGAATCCTTTGGCTTTGGGGGTATTGTGATTTGGAGAATAACTTCCAGTGCCTAAGAGCTAATAGCCCCCAAATGCGGTGGTTTTTATTGCGATGCCACCAGCTACTTCCCAAGGTCCAGGGAGAGATGATTCATTTCTAAATTCTCCTTTTCAGTTCTGACAGAGTGAAATCTTATTTTCTACAATTATTAAATTGTAGGAAATAAGACTCCTTTTCTTTCTGTCTCCTAGTTTTCTCTTAACTCAGATGCTAACTTTCCATAGCAAAGCTTTCCATTCTGTGTGGACTTACTAAGAGACCTATGGGAATAGGATAGAACATTTCTGGATAATTTGTTCTATCTTTTCATTCATATTTGACCATTACTTTAGCATAAATACTGTGCTGAGTGCTTTCACCTTATCTCTTTAGCCCTCACAACCACTGCATATGAATGACCAATTTTTCCCTTTTTAGGTTGAAGAAACCAAGGCTGAGGGATTATATAAATCTCCCGGCATCTCAAGGAAAAGCTGAGAATCAATTGGTTTTTTTCCCTTGTTTTCCAAGTTTTAGTTTAGTTTATGTTTATCCTGGACACTCTGCTATATATTACATAGTTCCAAACCTAAACTTCTCTATTGAGACAGCATGGGAGTGCTCTAGGGTTTAAAAAAGAAGAGCAAATGATCTGATGTAAATTTGGTTCACTGAGCCTGCACATGGAGCGTGTATGAATTCTTGTGCTGGTGTATGTGAGAGATGCGCCAAGCACTGAAAAATAAGTTGACCAAAAGAGAGGCTGGATATGGATTACAGATACTGAATTTGACCTGCTTTAATCACTCTATATGTTCTGAGGTGCCCACTGACCTTCCGGTGTATTGAATTCTTTTTGCTTGTTCATTCTGATCTTTGATGAATAACACGAAAATTTTCTTTTCATAGTTACACCTAGAGTTATGCTTACATATGTTTTCATATCAGGGATTAAAATCATCTTTGATTTTTTTTTTTAACATCAAAGAACTAGAAAACAAATTGTGGTACCCAATCATCACAAAATTCAGTACCCAAATCCTTTGAGATACTTTAGTCTTGTTGTAATTTGACCTGATCATAGCTTAGGAGTAGTTTAGAATATTTCCCTTTTTTTCTAAGCTGTCAAAATTCAGTTGATACATCACAGATCCCTAAAGCTATGTAGGGAACTCTTCCCTTAATTCCTCCCACTTCATTTCTAAGCATCTCTAATAGTCATGGCTGGGTTCAGTGAGAGTTCTGCTTGCCATGAGTGTGAGATCATGCCCTAAGTAATTACAGTGAGCATGCAGTGAAAATATGTGGTGAGTATAATGTCAGGAAATCATGCAAATTTTATTATCGTCAGTGAAGTGGTGGCTGGTGGAGAACTTGTCAGTATTTGCAACTTGAAGCCTCTAATTACCCTGATTTACTTGTAGTGCCATTCATAACCTTGCTGCTGTGCTGTTCCTGACAGCACTTTTGCATTTTACAAGAAAGGAATAATGCCATGTAAATAATTTAAAAACAATAAATCATTTAGAGTGGCTTTAAACCAAAACATAATGTAGTAGCTGGCTGAGTACTTGCTACACTTGACAGGTAGCTGGCATGCAGGAATTCATCTATGTATCATAAGTATTTACTTCTAAAATCCACAAATCCTAAGCAGGCAGATTGGGGAACAAAATGAGACTGAAGTCTCCTCCATCTTAAATAGTCTATTTCACCTTTTTGAGGTGTTATGGGAAATAAAGAAAATTAAGTTCTATATGGGCTAGTGCTACTTAAAATTAAGATTTGCTGAGTTATGCTCGGCCAGTGACTAATTAAGAATGATTCTCCAAGCAGAGCTGGCTGAGTGTTGGAGGAGTGCATAAACATGCCTGGGGTTTATGCACCCTCACCCCCACCTCCACCCACAAAATGGCTGGAGGGACAAGACGGGAAAGGGTGGAAAGCTGGGTGAGAGAAGGAGCTGGTATGCAACCAGTTCCCACCTACTCTCAGAGGAGGACAACAACTCTTTCTCTCTGGTCGTTTCTATTCACTTGAGACAAAGCAGATAATGAAAAGCAAAAACCCACCGAGAAAAGCTTCTACTTAAAGAAAAAGGTAGGACTACGTCCATTATGCCGGAGGGAGAGCTGGGCCTGCCAGCTGCCTTGGACAATTGAGTTCCTACTGGGTGCCAAGCAGGTCATTATCTCCTTTAATCCTCACAACAATTTTCTGAGGTAGGTATGATTATCCCCTTTTATAGATAAGGACAAAACCTGAGTTAGATTAAGTAATTTGCCTGAGATCACCAGCTTAGGAAGTGACTATCAGAATTAGGTCTGAATCTGTCTGACTCAGGCACTGCCCTCCCTCCATCCCCTGCTTTGTCGTTCCTTGGCTCTCCCCTCAAACCCAATTTCTTTCTTAACTCCACCTATAAATTCATTTATATTTCTAATATATTTGTGAGGCGGTCATGTGAACACTCAGAATGAGGGACTCCCTGGGGTGAGAAGGGATCCTGACAGTCAGGCTCTGTCTAAAACATGCTTTTCCTATCTCTCTGGAAGGGGTCCCCTGGCGTATTCTGCCTGAGCACCTCACAAGAGGGCAGCAGGGCTCCCAAGTAGCTTGCTTGAAATGAGTGATGGCTCCATTCCTTCACTATACATTGCTCCTGTCACCCCAGCAGGGCTCTCTCTCCAAGTTCCCAGCTACTTTGTTTCCCTCATTAGGTATTTCTCTTTCTGGGGTGACCTCACTAGATCTGTTAAAACCCCAACAGGTTATTTTTCGTCCAAAATACTAACATTCAAATATTTATTTTCTGCGATCAACGGTTCTCAGGGGTTAGTCTGTAGAACCTGGAGTACTTGCTAAAACAGATTGCTGTCTTGTGAATTAAATATGGCTCCTAGTAGGCACTCAATAAATGTCAGGACCTTTTGTATTCTAAACTATAAATGGTCCTTATATTTTCCTGATTTAAGTTTATGCTGGCATTTCCCAGATTTCGGGCTTCAGTTTCCATTTAAGAGCAGCAGGTTCCTTGAATTAATGTATTTAAAAGGAAACTCAGGGGAGAATTTACACATTTATTTGTACTGTGTGAAGAAGCAATACACCTGTGTCTACATGGCATGGACAAAAACATGGTAGAATGATCATAATTACCCTTCATTTATGGAAAAATATCCTGTCTTAAGAAAATTACTCAGTTTGAATGTATTAGAAATGTTTCGAGGAAAAGAGGGTTGTTGTTTAAGGACTAAAAGCCAGAGGCAGAGTCTGGTGAAATCTGGTAGAAGCTTAATAAAGCTACTGAGGGGGAAATGCATGTATAGGCACTGATCAGAAGGGGCCTTGGGACAGTTGGCTGTCAAAGAATCCTGTCTTCAGTGGAAATAAAAATCATGGGAGAAGGAGCCAGATGGGCTTTCTCCAGCTGCTCGGGGTAGTGATTCTCAAAGTGTGGTCCCTGGACTGGCAGCGACAGCATCACCTGAGAACTGCAAATTCCCTGGGCTCACCCCAGACCGCCTGAATCAGAAATCCTGGGCAGGGGCCCAGAAATCTGTGTTTCAGCAAGGCCTCCAGGGGATTCTGATGGCAGGAGAATCCGAGAACACCGCCCTACAGCAATTTTCCTAAAGAAAGGAACCGAAAAGGTAGAAAGTACAGAGACCTAAGATTTTAGCTGTGACTCTGGTTTGTCACTCCTAGTAGAGTCTTTCCTAAGGACAATTAAACTAATAGTAGGGGGGTTCCCTGGTGGTGCAGTGGCTAGGCTTCGGCACTCTCAGTGCTGCAGCCTGGGTTCAATTCCCAGCCAGGGAACTACCCACCCACCTCTGCCCCCCAATAAATAAATAAACAAATAAATAGATAAACTAACAGTAGGGCAAGAGAAAGCCGGATTCTCAAACCCGGCTGCACAATAGAATCACTTGGGGGCACTTTAAAAAAACACCATTCCAAAAAGTTGTCTTCTCTTCCTCTTTTTTCTTTTAACCACCAAAATTCCCCCACAAAAACAAACGAAACCCCCACTCTGGGCTACTTCCCAGTGATTCTTATTTCATTGTCCTGCCGTGGGACCCTGCAGGCTCCCATATTTCAAAAGCTCCTCAAATATCTAACATGGTGACCTGGGTTGAGAATTACTGCTGTAGAGACCTGAAGTTTGGAACGTTGCAAGACTTAAAATATCATGAGGGAAAGTTAGTGACAGATCTTTAAAGTACAATTTTGATGAAGTACTGGATGATCATAGCGGCCAGTGGGCTGAGTTATTAGAACTCTGTCACCATTAGGAGACTGTCTAGATTTTAAGGCCACTGCCACTGTGTCTAGTCTGACCTGTAAGCAGCTTGGATAGAGCTGCTGGGGAGCCCACGGCTTCTTTTGCGGTTGCTCTCTTTGTGAGGGGACAATAGTGAGGTTCATGGAAAGAACTTTGATCTCAGAGGGAGGAACTCTGCATTTGAGGTGCCTGCCTTGTCACTAACAAGCTCTATAATGAGGGTAAATAACTTAAATATTCTGCACCTGTCTCCTTATCTGTACTACTCAATAAACTTCCTCCAGCTAGGAAAAAAAGCTGTAGTCATAGCTTCTTTCATTTCCTACAAAGTGAACATTTGTACATGTATATTTTATTAGGAGACATGGTTGGATGACTCACAGACCTCAATCTTTAAGTCCTTCTCCTTTGACTTTTTCACTTATTGAAGTTAACCTTTCACTTTTTGATAAATAAGATTGGTGCTCTAAGTAGGCTGACCAGACATCCCATTTGAAATGGGACAGAAAACAACAATATTGTCCTGTTTCAAATGGTGCATATAGTCAGCCTACTGACACCTTGAATTTATCCCAGTGAGACTAGGCTGACCACACATACCATTTGAAATGGGACAATACCATTGTTTTCTGTCTCCTTTTAAATGGGATGTCTAGTCAGCTTAGCTCTAAGGGAAATAATAGAAAGTGCCAGAATTACGTTCACACTGTGAACTGAGAGTGTCCACTTTACCTCTTCCAACTGTAAAATCACAAAAGCCACCAGGAACAATTAAGTTACTTGCAAAATCAAGTTTTCATGAAAGAAATAGAATTAGCTATAGAAAGTAAGAAGCTTCTCTGGCTGCATTTTAGACTACTGTTAGATGTGCTTTCATTTGATTTCATGATTCTTTTTTATATTGAAACCGACTCATAAGCTAAGACTGTGAAGGGCTTGGATGTAGCATATTTCTTTCCTCTCATAAATGATGCTCCAGATATTATGTGACTCTGAGAGGTACCATATGAAGCGTATCACACAATTATTATGGTCCATTCATCATACTTGGTTTCAACTGCTGGGTTTGGAAATGATACAAGGCTCAGATTCTAAATAGAGTACTTAGGAAGGAGACAGACATGGCCTCTGTCTTTCCTGCTCCTGTACTCTATCCTTCTTGTATTTTAATCTTGGAAATATTCCTTCTGCTGTAGCATAAAGATTTCTCTCTTTTCCCATCTCTCTCTCTTTCTCTCCCTAACCACCTTCCCTCTTTCCCTTTAACATATCTCTGAGAACTATCACATCAGAAAAGCTCATTTGAGAGTTTCGTGTAAATTTTATTGTTGTTGTGGCACAGGTCAATTAATAACTGCCAATTTTCATTCACATGCTTTTAACAAACCTTGATACACACACTCATATATGTGTATGGATACATATACGTGTGCATGCACACACACCTATTTACAGCCTCAATAGCAAAATCATTTCCTTCTCTAACCAAAACATGGTCTTGAAGGCAGAACCATGAGCCAGGACTACAGACAAACTAAGACATATTGGACTGGAGAAAATGAGACCTCCTCTAGTTAAAGATGCACAGTACTTTCTCATGAGCACAGAAGAATACAAATTGCTATCAGGAAAGATAGAGATATATTTCCTGGATTTAAACAAAAATCCTTTACGTAATTTGCAGATGAGACTGAAAAATAGTATTATGATTTACTAAGCAGAGCCTACATGGCATGTCTCCCATTTCGGTCTATGTAGCTTATGAAGTATGTTTTCCAGTTATAATACTTATTTAAAATTGCATATTGAAATATACTGAATTTCAACCCAGAGATTTGAATTGTTGTACCACAAAGGCTTAAATTGAGTTTTTAAAAAACATGGCTTTCAGTTTTATTGCTCTCAATTAATATTACTGAGAGCAAAATGCTTTGAAATATTGGTAACAATTATTTAAAATATTGTGAATTTTTATCTAATCTATTATTTCAATTTCATAAATGCTATAGATCATATATAATATGTATTACATATATAATATATTGATATTTCATGTTTATAAAGGAAGGCCATGAATGTAGAGGACAATCTATGACAGAAAATTAGTAACAAAAAGATCCTACATGGATGAATAGGGTATGGGTTTCATTCACAAACCAAGGCAACTGCAGTCCTTTTTGAAAACAGACAAAACAAAAATAAAAAACCAAAATCCCTACAAATCTTATTGAGGACTTATAAGAAGGTGAATGCTTTAATTCAGCAAGAGAGATGCCAACTATATATCAAGACAAGTTCTCCATCCATGAGTTATGAAGTATTTCAAATACTTATTAAAAGTTTGACAGGTAAAATTACTTTAATGACATAACTTATGTGATACCTATGAGACTGGAGGAATTAGATACCGAAAAAACTTCTCACAATTCATTTTATTTCCACTGATACGCAGTCATACATACCTCCTGTTTTTCTCTCTTCTGTCATATCTGAATGTAAACAAAAATTTTTAGTTAGAGAAATTTCAAGCAAAAACAAAAAAAAAGATGGAGGGACCAATAGGTTGATAGATATATAGGTAGATGAGAAATATTTCAGCAAACTCCTATCCTAAAGTCCCCATACCTTTTAAAATCAACCCTATTAACAAAAAGTTATTTAAGCTCACTCCCCAAAATTTATATATTTATTTAAAAATTGCATAAAAGTACTATTGTACCAATATATAACTATCAATATGTATTAAAATAGAGTAAAATATTTGTATATTGGTTTAGAGCGTGTCCGATGGGACATTTTCCTTGTAGTATCACTCAGCTTGTTGATCTACCTTAACCATCTTCCCCTATCTTTCATCAGGTACTATCGGATGTAGTTTTTGTTCACTGAATACTTTTTGAACTCCTAGAATTTTCTAGGTCCTATGCTAAGATCTCTAGGTGATACATAAATGAAATCAGCTTATGCTATGTCATCTAGTATGGGCCTAGTGCCTCTGAAAAAGACACACCCTAGTCATAATAGCAACTGTTGAATTAATGTGGGCATATGATTCAATGCAGGCTGTGGTTGGTTATCTGCCAGTCCTCCACCTAGGAAGTACTGCCTTCCTGGAAGTAGAGGAGATAATAAACTGAATGCTAAGGTGGAAAAGTGGGAAAATTTTGCACATACAGTAAGACTCTCTGTTAACCAGAACTCGAGATACCAGGACTCTCAAGCAATTGGCAAAAATTTTGCTTGAGTTCAGTTAACAAAGAGTTTACTTAGATTTATTTGGCATCTACCAATCCCCATGGATGCCGGTTAACCAAGTGTCTACTGTATATACACACACTATATAGCACTTATATGCTTTATAAATTGTCAGCTCTTCATATCTGTGGGTTTAGCATCACTAATTCAACCAACTGTATGTCAAAAATATTCTGGGAAAAAAAATTCTGTTCATGCCTACAATGACTGTGTTTGTACTGAACATGTACATACTTTTTTCTTGTCATTTCATAAACCATATAGTACAACAACGATTTGCATAGCATTTACATTGTATTAGGTATTGTAAGTAATCTAGACATGATTTAGAATATACAGGAGGATGTGTGTAGGTTATATGCTGTTTTGTGTAAGCGACATGAACATCAAAAATTTGGGGATCATCAGGGAGTGCTGAAACTAATCCCCTGGGGACACTTAGTTTGTTACTTACTTTCAACAATATTTTGTAGTTTTTGATTTTCAGTAAGGGTGCCAAGATGATTCAAGGGGTGACCATATATAAATACATATGCTTATAGAGTACATATATAGTATATATAAAATATACATTATATATTTTTTAAAATTAAAGTGTTTCATTCATATCCATAGTAGATACTACCAATGCATATGTTATAAGTGAGGAAATTATAGTGTATTCTTGTTAGCTCTCAATTATGATTAAAATAAATATGAGTATAAGACATATAAATTATTAATTAAGATATGAGTGCCCTGGTGGTGTAGTGGCTAAGACTTCGGCGCTCTCAACGCTGCGGTCTGGTTTCGATTCCCAGCCAGGGAGCTACCAAAAAAAAAAAAAAAAGATTTTGAGGTAAGTAGACTAAGAACAGGAATATAATTCAAAGTCTATCTGAGAATTTTCTATGTGCCAATCACTGTGCTAAATTTTTCTATGTGCATTTTCTTACTGCATCTTTTACTTGGTATGCTAAATAATTTAGTACTTTCAGTTTGCACATGAGAACAGGCTTAGGAGAGATTTTGTGATTCATCCAATGTGACACAGCTACAAAAGGGGTAGATCCAAGATTAAAGTTCAGATCATTCTGGTTAATAGCTAAGATTCTGGAGTCCACTCTATGTCGATTTTCCTACCCCTTTACTAATACAATGCTCCAGTGTTTTATTGAGATTTAAATCAGCAGCATTCAAATACAATTGATCGGGGCATGTTCTGTTAAGTGTACAAGTAAGCATTCTTGTGCCTTGCTTTATTGTCAAATTTTCTGTCAAATTTTAATATACACTTGATAATTATTTTTATAACAGTTAAAGTTTGATCTTTAAAACTGTGTAAATGGGTAATTGTTAAAAATATAAACTACAACCAGCCACACTAGAAAACTAATTTGCTTAACCCCTCCTTGTGATTATATGTATTTTCTTTATGGAAGCACATACTATAAAATATCTCAGAACAGAGCAGACCTTGTATCACAGGTTAATCTATTTCCTTTTGATGAGGGATTTTAATCTTTCCCTAAATGCAGCATCTCTCTTTCTTTCTCTGTGTGTCTCTCTCCTAACTTCCAGATAAAATTTCTTAAAAGAAATATTTTCTTGAAGAAATTTCATGGCCACAGTCCTGTAATATTCCTTAGTTCTGGAGGCCCCATGATGGGGTCAGGAGGTTGCCTTTGAACTCAGTCTCCTCTTTGGTAACACACTAAGCCATCAGTTGAGCTCCTTAATGAACGCCTCTGAAACATATTTGTAATGAAGACAGTCATATGTGGATGATGGATGGATTTTGGACAGGTACTGAGAGACATGTTCAAGCCTCACAGTGTTCCCAGGATCAGTTATATAATTCTTGACTAATTTTTTACTGCTTTGCTATCAGTGTTGTGCCAGCTGCTCGCTGGTAGTTTTCTTCTCACTGTGCCGAGAAGTGATTGCAGGAGCATTTTATATGCAGAGGCAAAAACGTAGCCACAAGTGGCAGATATTTTCATTGTGTGTTGTGGGGGACACATAAACTAAAAATTTAATTGGCCTTTTGAGGACAGATGCTCTCTTGTCTTACTTATGTTACTACAGACTTATTGCCACAGTGATGTGACGTTGCTCTTCTGTACTTTTGATTGCTGTGTAAAATCATTTCATAAGGGAATTTGTCTCATTGAATCAGACTATTGACCCTACAATTGATTAGAAAATCCTTTCAGAATAAGTGATGTTAACATGTTTAGTTTTGCAGAACGGTAAAAACAGTTTTACTGTGAGAAAACAATTGTCCAAACAATTTACATTAAAGAGCAAAAAACTAAAAAAAGGAGAAAAATAATGTTTTATCAGAGGAAATTATATATTAGTGAAAAATAGATTTTGACAAAATTAAAAAAATCTGGATAATTGTCTAAAGTTCTCACTATCTGACATGGTATATTCAACTGTTTCATTTAAAGCTAAAATGTAAATTACATAAAAAGCATTACTAATAGACCTTTTTGGGGGCACTTTATAAATTATATAAATGCTTACCCACTGTGCTGTACACCTGATAATAAAAATTAAAATTAAAAAAAAACCGGAACTCCATTGCAGTAGCCCTCCTGAATAAAGACTGCTTGACCATCTTAAAAATAAAAAAGCATTACTAAGAAGTAAAACTATCTCTACTTGAGATGACATGATCTTGTATATAGAAAATACTAAGAAAAATTTGATAAAATTTATCAGAACTAATAAACAAATTCAGACAGGTTGTGGCATACAAGATTGACATATAATATAAAAATCTATATATTGTTTCTATATATAAAAACATATATTTTAATTCTTGCGAGAAAAATCAAAACAAAATCAGGAAAATATCTTATCCAGGATAACATCATGAAGAATAAAATGCTTAGGAATAAATTTAACAAAATAAGTGTAAAACTAACACTCTGGAAACTACAAAATATTGTTGAAAGCAACTAATGAACTAAGTAAATAGAAAGGCATTCTGTGTTTATGGATTGGAAAACTTCATATTGTTAAAATGGCAATAGTCACCAAACTGATCTATAGATTCAACACAATTCGTACCAGAATCCCAGCTGGCTGCTTTGTAGAAACTGCTATGCAGATCCTAAAATGCATCTCGAAACTCCAAGTACCCAAAATAGCTAAAGCAATTTTGACAAAGAACAAAGTTGGAGAACTGGCATTTTCCACTTCAAAACTTAATCAAGACAGCATACAATTGGCATAGGATAGAGGTATAAATTCATAGAATAAAAAATCCAGACATAAATCTACATTTCCACAGTCAATTGATATTCAGTAACAGTGCCAAAACAATTCAATGAGGGAAAAGGAGTCTTTTAGACAAATGACACTAGGACAACTGGGTTTCCACCTTTAAAAGAATAAATTTGGACTATATACTACATGTGAAAATTGAAATATATTAAAGACATAAATATAAAAGCCAAAACTATAAAACTCTTAAAGAAAACATAGGGATAAATCTTCACGACTTTGGCTTTGTAAGTGGTTTCTTAGATACACTACCAAAAACCTGAGCAACAAGAGAAAAAGATAGATTAAATGGACTTCATCAAAATTAAAAACGTTTGTGCTTCAAAGAACACTGTGAAAAGACAACTCGTAATGAGAGAAGTTATTTGCAAATCATATATCTGATAATGGGATTATATCTAGAATATAGAAAAGATTCCTACCACTCAATACTAAAAAGACAACCCAGTTGAAAAATGGGCAAAGGACATGAATAGACATTTCCCCAAACAAGATACACAAGTGGTCACTAGGCACATGAAAAGATATTCAGTATAAGTAGTCCTCAGGGAAATGCAAAAATCCTCACACGCTTCTGGTGGGAATGTGAAATGGTACAGCCACTTTGGAAAGCAGCGTGGCAGTTTCTTAAAATGTTAAAAATAGATTTACCACTTGACCCAGCAATTCCTCTCTGCAGTATATATTCAAGAATGAAAACATGTGTATAAGAAGACATGTACAACAATTTTCATAGCACGTTATGCATAATAGCCAAGGGGTAAAATAGTCTAAATGTCTATCAGCTAATAAATGAATGAACAGAATGTGATGTATTAGGCTGACCATACATACTGTTTTAAACAAGAGAGTCCCATTTTTTTCTGTCCCATTATGTAGGATCAGCCTACTGACACCTTGAATTTAGCCCAGTGAGACTAGCCTGACCATTGTATCATTTTACACAGGACAGAAAAAATTAATGGCACTATCCAGTTTAAAATGGTATGTGTGGTCAGTCTAGGTATATCCATATAATAAAATATTATTCAGTCAAAAGCAGGTTTCAAGTATTGATAAAAACTATAACATTGATAAACCATAAAAACAAAAGAAGGAGGTCAGTCGCAAAATGCCACATATTATGAGATGCCATTTATGTAAAATGCTCAGAATAGGCAAATCTACAGAGCAAGTAAATTAGTGGTTTCTTAGGGCTAGAGCTGGGAGTGTGCTGTAGGGGGGTGGTAGCTGAAGGGTGCAAGGCTCTTTGGGGAGTGATAAAATGTTCTAAAACTGGCTCTGTTGATTGGTGGCACAACTCTGAAAATATACTAAAAACTATTGTTATACACTCTAAATTTGTGAATCATATAGCGTATGAATTATATTTTAATAAACCTGGTACCATAAAAAAAGTATTATTTCTGAAGCACCAATCACATTTTTAGTATTAATGATTCAGCCCTTTCAACACAGGTTTTTCCAGTTATACCTATGCAAAATAAGGGCACGTTTCAAACTGTTTTTTGAAGAGAACTTTTTTGATCTGGCTGAAGAAACATCTAATTTACTTCTAAAATACAGACTCATTTACACTTAGGTTTGTCACTTATTAGTGTTGTGAAGTTAGTGACTGAAAAGGTCAAAGGATGTGAAATAGGAGAACAAATTCTTTAGAAAGTTTTCTTTTTCAAACAGGTGCACCCTATCCAGAGAAACAGTTGGTGTAACACATCTATTTTTTTTTTTTTTTTGGTTGATATCGCAGTAGAAAATACTATTTTTGGAAAGTATTGTATTGCCAATGAATTACACATTTAAAACCCATCATTCTTTTCTGGCTATGAAAATAATCTCAGGGCACGGCACCAGGGGCCTGAAGAGCTGGCGCCAGTGCCAGTTCTGTTTGCCTCTGGTTTCTCTTTTTGCCTCTCAGCCTTTCTACTTAATAAATCTGAAAAAAATGTATTAGTCACAGTGGTTTTGGATTCTGCTTTCTAAAAGCTCTGCTCTAAGTGAGCTGTTGTCCTTCTGAACTACAGTTTCCCTGCTCTTTGCTGTCTCTCACCCTGTGCTTTTCCAGACCTAAAATGTCAGAGTATCACGCTGATGGAATTGCATGTGAAACATGGGTTTGGTAGGGCATGACTCCATGCTTTTAGCGGATCTGTACTTGTATTATTGTAGAAAACAATGGAATGTTAATGAAAGACTCACTGAATCCAGTTCTCTGACTCAAGTAACTACTACTGTATTTAGATAAGATATTTCCACTAGCATAGGTCACTTGCTGAGGCACCTAGGAGGTTATAGTAGGCCAGATTTTTGTCTAATTCTTTTGGAGAAAGAGGTTTTCGGTATAGTTGGACATACAGCAATACTTCTGTTTGTATGTGTGTGCATTCGGATTAAAGAAGTTAAAACACGTCTTCTAACCCCATCTGAGCTGAAGGTTAGAATGGCTTCCTTTTTGCCACAATCTCGTGCCCATGGAGAATAAGGAAAGGACATTCTGTCATACCTTGAAGGCACTGACACTATGGTTTCCTTAGAAAGTGTAGAAAGACTCATTTCTGTGACTGGAAGTGCACTTTTTTTTTCTTTTTTTTTTTTTTTGGTTTTTCCTCCTTTCTCCATGTATTGGATTTTGGACCTCCACGACTACAATTGTGTTTTAATGCACTGCTGCCTATGGCTAGTGAAAATGTGAGGGTGAGTCCTACAGAAACAATTGACCAGACATCAGGAGTCCTTCTGGCTTCTAACACAGGCTCTGTCATGATCTCTGGCTGTGGGCTATTCAACAAATACTTATAAGCGCACATCATTCAAGGTACTGTCCAGATTTCTAAACTTGGATTTTAGTTTACTCATCTGTAACATGACATATGATTTTTAAGTTGTAAACTTGATAACTCTCCTATGATCCAGAAGTAGAGGTTAACACATTTGATGATTCTTCCAAAGAAATTAGGCTTTTAACCCATATTTGCACACTTAGTACAATGCTTTCTCACTCACTGAGGTGTTCTGTATTTTTTTAAGTGGTGTTAATAAAGTCTTGTATGTATTGAATTGAAACTGACTTTAAATGAAAATTAGGTGTGTACGTTGTACTACCGTAAGGTCACCGGTTGCAATGTGATATTGGGCAACTGATAGTGTAGTGTCATAATTCTAAAATGGCTGGAAATGCCTCCCGGTCTGAATAGAGAGGAGATGACTAGATATTTTATTATTCTTGAGACGGTTCGATCCTAGTCCATCTGCTCTTTCATTTTTCTTCCCCATTTTAAGAAAGAAAGAGAAAAAAAACACCAAATGTGCATGAGAAGAAATGTGCAACCCAGTAAGTCAGCAAATGTTCTCAGTTGAAGTCAAATCATGGAACTCGGGCCGTTTTATGAACTGAACTTCAGCGCTTCAGCCCTGCTCACGTGCTTCCTTGCAGTGGTGGGCAGGGAGGAAGAGGATGAAATCTGGCCCCATATTTTCAAGTGCACCCTCCTTCTCTTGTTCTGCCCTTCCTAGTTTGAGGAGTTAAGTGGACAAAAGAACACCTCCGCCTGGACCGGGATGCTTTCCTTCTAAAGAAGGCTTTGCTACCCAGGATCCCAGAATTCACTGTTAGCAGCGCCTCCCTACTGCAGGTGTATGAACCCGGCCTGAGGGGTGTGGTCAGGCTGGGCTTGGGCCAGGACCCTCCCATTTCCTGTTTAGAATTTAAAAAAGTGCAGCTCGCTGCCATGTTCATTTAATTTTACATAAGCACTTTGAGGCTGAAGCAATTCTGTTTTTCAATGTGAACATAAAGTCTATAAACTGTTCTTGGAGTTATTTCTAAATAGAACTTGTCTCTAATTCTAATGCAACAGAAATGCATACGATGATCAGTATTTAAAAATTGTTTTAATGCATAGGAATGCTACGTTTTCTAGGATTTGACATTTTCAGTAATCCAGAAGTACTATATTTTGTAAATGGAAACACCACTACTAAAAACAGAATGCTATAAATAGAATGATGTCATTTGTTTACAAAGACTATTGATATACTAGAGTGATGAGAAAATAATACAAGTGAGATTTTTCATGGCAAACTTTGGACTGTAAAGTGCAAGTTACCTCGTGGTAAATGTTGGAGCCAAAGTGTAGCTGGTGAGTATTCTTGGGGCAAATCAGAAATGGGTTAAACCAAGCTTGTCCAACCTTCACCCCACAAGGGCTGCATGTGGCCCAAGATGGATTTGATTGTGGCCCAACATAAATTCGTAAACCTTCTTAAAATGTTATGAAAATTGTACTCTGACCTTTTTTTTTTTAAGCTCATCAGCTATCATTAGTGTCCATGTATTTTAT
The DNA here is from genome assembly GCA_004026885.1 of Lyroderma lyra. Taxonomy (NCBI): domain Eukaryota; kingdom Metazoa; phylum Chordata; class Mammalia; order Chiroptera; family Megadermatidae; genus Lyroderma; species Lyroderma lyra. Next base: position 22,069 of record PVJL010007917.1, on the reverse strand, counting down.
GTGTGGCCCAAGACAATTCTTCTTCCAATGTGGCCCAGGGAAGCCAAGGGGTTGGACACCCCTAGGTTAAATATTCGGGTTGGAGTGTCCACATGCATGTGCATCAGGGATAAGGGGAGATGGGACTGTGGGTTCCAGGCCATGCAAATACTGGGGGTAGGCCTGGGAGTAGATATTAGCTATTCTTTAGAAGACATCCTCCTATGTGTATGTTTCCATGGTTACTGCCTCTCTTCTGAAAGGAGCACAGATTTTGAGAACAATTTAACAGCAAGCCCTGGGCAAAATGGTAAAGTTGGTTATGATCTCTCTTCGGCCTGCCCTGCCTCCTTTTTACATCTCTCTGTCATGTTGATGATTTCTCCTCAACGCCTCGATCGCACCATTATTGCTATGTTTATCTCTGGCTGCTCTTAATCCCTGACCACAAGTTACCTTAACAGAACTGGACTCCCTTTTTTGATGCATCTCATCCTTCCCGACCCCAAATCAATATGGCTGGGTCAGCATTGTATCACTGTAAGTAGCTCAATTAATTAACCGAATGTATCTTTGATGATCCATTTACTAATTAACATGATCTTTATTTCAGGCAACAAAAGACTTAATCTTGTTAAAATCTACCACTGCTAGAAGGCATTTATAAAGAAAACAACCCCCCCATTGTGAGATAGAAAATCAGAACATCCTAGGTTCTAGGAGGTAGAATCACCTGATGGGGATCAGTCCTGATACCGGTTCCTATGTGTCTGAATTTTTCTCATTCTGGCGACAGTTTTCATCACTCCTGTTACCATCACCCCCGGGGCCGATCTTCTCTTCTGTGTGCACTATCTCTTGCTTGTCCTTAGTGAAGAGGCAAATCTTTTTTTAGATACTTTTTGCCCCCTAAATACTAAGTAGAATAAAAGGGAGATAAATGGATTACAAGAAACAAAACATCTTGCAGGACCATCTGCTCTGCTACATTTGTTGAAATCTTCAGAAATCTTGCGTTCCTAATAATCATGTAGGAAATCAATTACAGGAGACGCTCAGGTAACTGGCCCCCATGGGGATTAGTAGATGCCAGATAATTGTAAGTAGGCTCTCCGTCAACCAGAACTCAAGCAACCTGCAAACATTTTTGCAGATTGCTTGAGAATGCCGGTTGCTTGAGAATGCCGAGTGCCTGAGTTACGGTTAACCGGGAGTCTACTGCATTTCAGTGGGAAAAGGGAGTGGGGGCTACAAGGATTCAGATTCAAAACAACAAAGTTATTTTAAGGAGCAGCACTAATGATCCTTGGCTGGAATTCCAGGTAGGCTGCCAGGGGAGGTTTTGGCTGGCAGGCTTGATGCCCTTCAGACGACACCGTATTATGGCCTTCACCTGTGAGTAAAGCTGTTTCTGTAGGAAACCTCTGGCAGACACTGGAGCCTGCTTTCGAGCTGGGGAGACTCAGGCAGGAGCGCCACCCACAGGAGGTTGGGCTAAATGCATTACTCAGGGAAAGAAGCAGCAAAATTGAAGCAAAATCCATCTCCAGGCCAGGAGCATTGGCCACGGGCCTAACCGGGAAACTAGGGGAAACCATGAAGCAGAAAAACAAAGTTAGGTTGTAAATGGAAGAATGACAAAACTTCATCGGTAATGGAAAGGTCAGACACTGGTTGGAGCACGGTGTATGGATCAGGGCAATTGGTTCTGGGTCAGGAATCTCAATAGTGATTGGAAGCCAGCTGTCGTCTCATATCTCAGGCGCAGACCTCATGAACTGAAGAGCTCGTGTCTTAAACGAAAGGCAGAAAACATGGTTTCTGTTTTATGTAGCTCATTTCTCTCAATTAACCTCACTGTTTAAGTATGACTTGATGGAAGTTGTAACTTATTATCTCCATCTCTCAATTGAGAAAGCAAGATACCAAGAAGTCATAGGATTTGATTACAGTTTCCAATTAAATAAATATAATTAAACCTTGATTTTCTAAAACTGAAATCAGCACTGTATCTATTAAATGTTAACTTCTTAGGAAAATTGTCTTAAATAATATTTTTTGACCTAATAGAAGGTTTAATGACTTTTTTCTGTTAGGATCCAAAGACTTACATAAAAATTACATTAGCCTAAAAAAGCTATTAATTAAGATTGATTAAAACGTGGAGAAACAAATTAGTTATATAATCAGGTATATTATAATGGTCAATAGATTAAATAGGCATATAATAGAAAATGTGCAAGTATTTCATAAAAATAATATAATTCTTCACTCTTGAATAATTATGCAGGCCAAACTTCTAGAAATCAGTAGGAATTTTCATTTTCATTTTGAATTACTTAGCATATTTTTAGTCTGTTTTAAATTAAAAATTAGATTCCCCCCTGTGTATTAATAACTATTTAGAACTTTTGAGTGATTTAAGTTAATTAGAATGATTGCCAATAATTGCATTGTTTTTGATAGCTGCCATTGCATTAATGCTTCAAGGCAAACACTAGATTTTTAATCAAAGTAAGGGACAATGTTCTTAACCCTTTTGTTGTGACATTCAGATAGATCTGAATGCGTATTTCTGCTGACTGCGGTGTTCAAGTTTACCCCACGAGCTCAAAAAACTTCATTATTCGGTGTGAAACCATTTCAAGGGCTTTTCTCCATTTACCAGATTTTAAAATATGTTTTCCTGGGGCTTGCACTGTCAACAACAAAGATGTTTTGTATGGCATATTGTGTAACATTTTGTGGTAAATTTTTTATGTCATCACTGCCATTAGATCCTATTTACTCTATGCAACATGTATACTTTTTTGGAATACATAATCTCCTGGGAAACATTATGAGAAAACACGGAGTAAAAAACTGTTTCACTTTCCGGAATTGTTATTACGAGAGGCTCTCAGCGTACTTTGCAATAAATTTTTATTATCAAACCTTTACAAAACCCCACAAACATCCAATAATTGACTATTAAACGAAATGGTAAATGGAAAGGGGAAAAATAAAGAAGCATGGTGCATTCATTATACATGGTATCGTAAACAGAGCCCTAATCATTCTTAATGCCTTTGGCGCTTGATAAGCATGCGCATAGAACCACATTTAAAGTTAGGGTTAAGACCCAAACTTTGGCAAATGGTAACAGTGTTTATTTGTAAAAAGTTTCTCATCTTTCTTCATAAATATATTCTACTGTATTAATACATTTAATGTTCAGATTAATGTGGCTAGGGTTAGCTTTAGTGATGTCCGAATTTTCCTAAAAATAGTACTTATTGGCCTTCATATTTCAAAATTAAACTGCTGTGTAGATATGGCTGCACTGGGGAGGGAAAGACACCGTGGACAGGAGTGAACTGAAGGATGAAAAGATGGTAAGAGCGCGGGGCCGCGCTGAAACCTGCGTTGACAGCGGTGGCCTGGTACTCACATGCGGGTGGCATTTTCTGAGAGCGTTTGGCCACGCGGGGGCAGTGGTGTTTTAGGGTAAACCTGATTTCTGTGCAGGCAAAGAGGCTAAGGGAATTTTCAGTGAAATTGTTGGGAAAACCTTCATTGAGCCACAGAGAGCCCACCTTTCCCTCTGTTTCAGAGATGGCTGTGGTGATATCCATCCTCTATCCCATAGCACACTCGTAGTTTTCAATCTTTACCAGCTGCTGACACTTGTCCACCCCACCCGTAGGAGCAGCTCCATCTCATACTTGTCTCTCTCTTTTCTGGATCCTTCCTTTTGCATTGTCAGATCCAGGCACGAGAGGAGGAAACGCGGAAGTCATGCCACACGAACACATTGTGTCTCCATGACAGAGAAGCTGTGGAACCAGAAGGCCAGCACTTTAAAATGGCTGAGACAGTGAGGAAGTCCAGTGATCCCATCACAAGAAGCGCCTTAAATAAATGCAGTGTCTTCATTATTGCAAAGCCCGTAAGAGTTCTTCTGGACGGATGATGAAGCGATAGTCCTCATCTGCAATCCACAGAAACTTCGTAAGGCATTGAGTGACATCAGCCACAAAGCTCTTATCTTACTAGTATGGGCGTGGATTTTCCTTCCTTACAATATGGTGATGTACTAGTAAGTCCATTTTAATAGAGCCTCATGTTCTTACTCAGAGTATCTAGTATCTTACTATTAATATCATAACAGGCAAGGTGTTCCCCTGCCTACCATGTCAACATACCAAAAGTATATTTCCTATTTACTTTCTCAGGTGTCATGGCATATTGCTGAATATTTGGAAATATAAAAGTGTAGAGTTTAACCTGAAATTATTTTATATACTTTTGACCAGGTAAGTACAGTACCAAACTTGTTTATTTCAAAGAGATGCTTATGCATAAACTTTGCTTACATTCCTATGACCTTTATTTTTAATACTGTGTCATTAAAAAAAAGTTCAGTAACTAAGCTAAATATGGCATATATTTTGTTATTCTTACATAGCACGTTTCTTCTCACTTGTATTTTGGAGTTGTGTGGAGAATATACATAATCCTTGGTGGTCCTTTTGCAAAGAATGAAATTTCTTTGGGATTGGGTGCTAAATTCCAGGTTTAAATCTTTAAAAATCCTGGACTTTAATAGAAATGCATGCTATCCAAAATAAAGTACTTCTTGATCATAACAAGACTTTGGAATAGGAAACACAGACTTGCTGAAACTCATTAATTTCCTTGTTACTCTCCTTTTACGTAATTTCTCATGCACAGGTCTGAAAGTGGTTTCGAACTTAAAGTGAAAGTTAAGAAAAAGGCAACTGAAATAGGCCTACTATCATTCAAGCATTTTTATGAGGAACAAGGTTAAAGTTATAAATTTTCTCTTTTCTTCAGCATTCAGAGAGAAAGGTTTTGTTGAAAATCACCTTCAGTGTTTAGAGTTGGAAGACGTTCCTAAACTCATAGACTGAAAATATTTTCATGATTGTTTTAGAGATTACTTCATCAAAATGCTGTTGACCAAATGGTAAATTTAATGAGGTTTCCACTGAAAATTCAATCACAATGGATCATAATATAGGGTCTGGCAGAAGTAATGTCTGAACTGGAGTTCTGATTTTATTTACAAAATCATAACCATACATGCTTGTGGTTACACAAATAATGTCCCCTTTTTAAATGAGCTGTTAATCTATACCAAGTCTTTTATTATAAAATCATAAGCATGTATGGTTATAATTTTGTAATAAAATCATCACTCAAGTCCAGGCATTACTTCTGCCAGACCCTGTAGCATGAAATACGGATTAACAATGTCCTAGCATTTTACTAACATATGGGTCCTTGTAATCAAAGTGCTACAGTTTCATGGACCCAAAGATTCCCTAGATGCTTTACTATTGTGTCTTGAAAGTGATAAAATCTTGATGGAGGAGGACTTCACAGCAAATGTAATAAACATAAATATAACAAATATGTACATTTGCTTCGAAGCAAATGTAATAAATATAATTAGTGCTTATATTTAGCAGTGAGACACTTGTTTTGAGTGACCAGCACTCTAAGTTATTTTCATTGTAACCTTCTCTTCGTCCAGGATGTGATTACTATTTTTTGTGAACTCTTCAACCTAGCACTTGAAGACTTCCTACCACTTTTCCTCCTCGTCAGCTCCCTTTCCTCTATTCCTCTTACTGAGCCCTTCAGGACTGCCAAACAATGGGCAGCTTTTCCCTGCATAGGCCCTAATCTTTCTTGCCTCTGCATCTCATAATATGCCATCCCTTTTGATCCTTTCATTTGTGCCAATTCATGTTTCCATTCACAATTCGAACTATTTCTTCTAATAACAACAAAAAAACTACTTTCATAATTATTTCTGTGTGGCTCTTCAAACATCTATTTATTTACCGCTGCTTTCTCTTTTGGAAAGTTGGGAGTAATAAACTGTTTTGCTTTTATTTATCTTTAAGACTTTGATCCATTTAGACTCATTCTGTCTCTACCATATTTTGCTGGGTGTAATATGCTCCCATGTACAACGCACATCTACATTTTTGACCCAAGCTTTCAGGGAAAAAGAATCTTTCATTTTATTTTTTTCATTCAAATTTTTATTTGTTTATATTTAGGTATTTGTTTTTTGTATCATCAAGGAATTTTAACATTTATTTTTTGACATGTTATGGTACAAAAAATTTTATGTAACGAATAATTAAAAAACAGGTATTGATTTCTAGAATTACATTTTTAACTCATAAACATAAATATAAGAATTAAAAACATTTATTTAGATTTGGAATTAGTTGTACCCATGTTTAATGCACATCCTTATTTTTCCCTCACAAAATTGGGCAAAAATGTGAGTATTATACACAGAAAATACGGTATATTGAGAATAATGCTAATGCTATTTACCTAGTGGATTTGTCATGATTAAATAAGACAATACATGTAATGTATTTAAAACAGGGCTGACACATGTAATGTCTTAAATAAATATTATCATACTAAAGCAAATACTGGGGTGCCAAAAATGTATACACATTTTATGAGATGTTATCTATGTATTACTTTTCAAAGTTGAATTGAATTATGGTGGCAATGTGTAGTATGACAATCGCTCAAAAGACTGTTAATTAAATGAATGTTAGTGTCACCATGTGACAGGCAGGACAGTCAAAGAAAATGGCAAAAGCATGGTTGTTTGAGAGGTATAAGACCATTTTGAAGTGCTATTTGAAATTTGAGAATGTTGTTTGAGTTTACCCCACATTCTCCTGACTTAATCCCACCTTGACTTCTACCCATGGGGGACCTTAAAGGATGTGGTGTACTCTAGAAAATGAGCTACAATGGAAGTACTTCTGGAAGAAACTGAAATGGCATGCATAGCAATAAACTGGACACTGGTGAATGTGGCTCAAGCAGTAGTGTGTTGTAACCAGAAGTGTCCAGATGCTGATGGTAACCACTTTGAGCAATTCTTGTAATTACAGAAGTCAAATGTGATTTGCATTCATCTTTTGTTACTGGTATATATTGAGTATTACAACTTCAATACGGTTTTTTCCTTTCTTAAAATGTGTATACGTGCTTTTGGCACCCCCATATTCATATTTTCTTCCTAAGCCCTTTCTTATCTTCAATTATCCTAGAATAATACCTCTTTCCAGAGGGACTCATAGAACTTCCTAGATCAGGGGTGTCTAATCTTTTGGCTTCCCTGGGCCACAATGGAAGAAGAAGTATTGTCTTGGACCACACATAAAATATACTAACACTAGTGATAGCTGATAAAAAAGAAAAAAAATTGCAAAAAAAATCTTACTTAAAACAAAAAATGTTTTAAGAAAGTTTATGAATTTGTGTTGGGCCACATTCAAAGCCATCTTGGGCTACCTATGGCCCACAGGCTGAAGTTGGACAAGCTTGCTCTAGATAATAGACATCTATGTCCCTTATCAGTTAGAATGTCTTAAGTTAAATGGGCTTCTTCTCATTCTTGGTTTATTTGAGTTTTCTTTTTAGATATCTTTTTAGGTATTAGATAATGTCATATTGTTGGTGGCTGTTAATTTTAGCACAAATACCAAGGATGTAATCCATTGTTGGCACTTAGGACAGTGCCTGGCACGCAGGGAGTACTCAATAAATGTTTTTATAGTTGTTATTATTGTTGTTTTGTGTTATGAATCTCCAGGCTTTCGCTCTCCCTTATTTCTGTTCTCCTAAATTCAATGACTAAAAATAATGTCCAAAATGCATTTTAAAACATTTTAGAATATATTCATTAACAAAAATCAAGTCAGTGATATTCTAGAGAGTATGTCTATGATCACTTAAAATGTGTACATTTGTGACATCCTAATTTTTGAGATGATCATTTTAAATTGGAAAAGCTAATTAAAGTGAAGTATTTTACCAGATGTTTTCATTGAAAGAAAAATTTTTTAGATCTTTAAAAATCTTCAAAATCAATTCAGTGAGTACCTAGAGAGCAACTATCACAGGCTCCACACTGTACTATGTGGTAATTCCAAAGCATGACTTGAAGAATATTAAAATCCAAAAATGGATCCTAAAAAGTTTTGCCAGTTGCCATGTTGGATTACTTTCATCCATGTTTTAAAATGCAAAACTTTGTTCAAAAGGAAAAGTCTCCAGTGCAAACCTTTACTTTCTAAGTGTGCTTATTGAAACTTAAAAAAAAAAAAAAAAAAAAGTTTAAAAAGCAAGCACTTGGAGCCAGAAGAGGTCTTTAAAGATATTTTCTTTAAGTTTTTCTTTTGAGAAATTCATCAATTCTTCCTTGTATCCAAACACTAGTAATAATTTGTCTTATTTTATAATTTTTCAAAGAATTGGTTTTGGTCACTAGATTATTTCCAGAAACTTGTTTTGAGCTACTCTGCTTGCAAAAATGGACTTTTAGTCACCAGAGAACTGGCCTCGAGATTTTTGTCCTGTATAATATTGTTTCAGAATAAAATTAAAAGCGCTGATCTGTAATATTTTGCCTACATATCCCGGCAGTCTTATAATTCTTAATTTTGTATTGCAGTTTGCATCTGTCCCGTGGCTCCACATTTCACCCAAGTCCGAGTCAGTACCCCAGTGAAGTGAACTTGGAGTGGGTAATTTGGTCCAGCTTCCAGGAGTCTGACGGAAACCGGAAACGGTAACAACCTACGGGGGCGGGATCAAGGGCCAAAGCTCCGCGCGGATTCCCAACTGATTGGGAGCAACGAAGTGGGAGGAACCGCTGACCCTGCCCTACTGCCTCCTTTGCTAGGGACGCTTCGGCCATGGCAACTGCAAAGGAGCAGGAAGAGAGGCGGACGGACCTGGAGGATGTCGTCACTCAGTTCAACACCTATGAAGATTTCCTTGACTCGCAAATCACTGCTAAGGACCTGCGCTACCTGAAGGTAAGGGCGGCAGCGTTGCAAAGTGGCTGTCGCCTTCCAGTCCTTCTGTCCCTCCCGAGCCCTAGCGTCGAGGGTTTTTCGCCACCTGGCGGTGGACTCAGGCACCGCACTTTCCAAACGGCGGCGGCGGAGGTGCATCGCCGCGTCCTTCCCGCCTTGCGCTGCCTCAGTCGGTACAGATTTTAGGCCCCTCGAACAGAAACACGCGTGTGGTCACGCTGGGGAACCTTGAAGTTTTCGTAGCTCGGCCTCACTTCTACCTCCCGGCGGGCTTCCCTGCGGAAGTCATTCTGTAACTGGTGGCTGAATTCGGAGGCCTGCTGAGACTTCTGTAATTCAGGTCTGACATCCTGCTTCTCTTTCCTTTGCTAATTTGTGTTAAAGAACAGAAGACGGTGTACTTCCAGGGCAAGTGGCAGCACTAACCAGGTGTATCTGGTGTTATACTGGGCATTTGGGTCCATAAATTTCTACCCAATGCTAGTTGATTCAGAAATCCCTTTAATTACGTACGGGTACATTACAGGTGGTTGTGCCTGCATATTCCTGACTCATGTTAATCTAGTTGATGATCACAACTAATGTTGATAGTAAAAAAAATAGCCCTCAGTACAGCAAAATTGGATTGGCTATTGTCTTCCACCCAGCACCCATGCCCCTCCCATCCCTGCTTCTTAAAGGAGTGTGTGTGTGTGAGTGTGTGTGAGTGTGTGAGAGAGATGGGGGGTGAGGGTGGGGGTGGGGAATAGAGTTCTTGTCTTCTCGAGCAGAACCTGGATGGATGGGAAAATAATAGGCTAGCAGGTCTGAGTAGCAGGAGGTGGACTGTGGGTCTCTATAGCCCTGGTATATTCCCAGACCAGCCGGCTAAATGGGCACTGACCTAGAAATTCTGCAGTACCGGAGCCAAGCCATAGAACCCCAAATGACACTCTCCCTATTTAGGCCTGGGAGAACAAGCACCACTATGTGGGGCCAAGCCACACCCGAATCTGAGAAGGGTTTGTATCCTGCAGCCAACTCCCCAAACTCCTCATAAGCAGCAACGCAATTCTGCAGTTTAGTGGATAGAACATTTTTGGACTCCAAAGAGCAGGGTATTATTTAAAGGTGGATTCCAAGGTTGGGAAAGTGCTTATTCTCAAAAACATATTCATGTGCTAGATATGAACATAATTTTAAGAAAATTGAAACTTCCAATTCTAGTCCTGTCTCTGCCACAAACCAGTTGTATGACTTTGGACAAATAATTTGATCTTTTGGGAGTTAACTGTTACAAATAAATCCTGGTAATATTTTCAACGTAGCTTCTAGCTTCAAAAACGAGCTTTTTAATACAGATAGGTTTATAGTCGTGAAAGTGAGTTTTATGCCTTACATCTAAATCACTGAAATGAAGGAAAAAGTAATGGTGCTAAACATTGTTTGCACCCATTTAAACATTTTTGACTGTTTAAAGAGAATGAAATATAGACAATAAAAATCTCAATAGAATAACATCATCTTCATAGCACATGTGGAATATTGCCAAGCTTAATCCTAGTATTATTAGGAAGGGTTCCTTTTTTTTTTAAGGCAGGGCTTTTCCTGTAAGTAGGGAACTAAAAACATTAATGTTGATTAAGAGTAAGAAATTCCTATTTTGCATTTTATCGATCAGAACTTTAAAGGCTTTCAAAGTAGAAAATGGGGACTGTATTTGGGAAATGATCAAAGAAATTTACTTTTAAATTTGACATTAGTTAAGCTTATTCTTGTACCTTAATAAAAATAATATGAAAATTTAGTTAAATGATATTAGGCAAGTATATATATTTTTGGATTGAGTAATGAAATATTTTAAGTGCCATTAGCTCTGGAGACCTGATTTCTCAAATTCTTTCTGTGGATGCAAGTTAATTGCCCATGTAGGCTTCACAGAGACAAGTGGACTCCTTAGGATTTTTTAAGTTGTATGGCAGGTTTGTGCCATAGATTATGAATCATGCTTTGTGAGGCAATTCTTGCTCTTTTTTTGAGGGTAGTGGTCATCAATAATTGAGTTTGATTTGAATGGAGCAAATTTTAAATGGTAAATTACAGCATATTATAGCTAAAAGAACCTAGACACGTAAGATTTGGGTTCTGATTCTGTATTCTGGTGCTTTTAATCAAATTTGCCACTCTATTAATTCATCTGCAAAATGTAGGGGCTGGACAAGGTTACATTCAAGGTTTTCTTATGCCTGTAAACTTTTATAAGAGTCATCTTTATAACCCTCTGTCCATCCTTGCATTCATGTAGTCATTCAACTATCTGTTTAATCAATCTTCATCACGAGCCTTGAATTTAAGTAAAAATCAGTTCTAGACTTCATCTTAGCCACCTAAATTTAGTATAGTGCTTACAGTCTAGTCTGTTTTACTTATTCAGCAAACTAATATATTTTTCTACTGCCCAGTGTTTTCAATTAATTTCAATACAAATAAATACCAATGATTCACATACAAAATGGCCATATTGTCTTTGCTAGATTCATTCTCTACCTTTATCTGTGCCCCTGGAAGCTGTCCACTGAGGTCATTAGCTAGGTTCTTTTGGCTTTGGGTTCGTATTAGCCAATAGGAGACCAGAGGGCTGGAAGAGATTAATTAAAGGATTTATTCCCTATCATCTTCTATTCATTCTGGTTTGGATGTGGCTGCATTCTTCAGGTCTGGCCAACCTCTCATTCCATCAACTACAGCACTCTTTCCAGGTTCTGGCAGCATTCCCTGTGCTAGCAATTGTTTCTCTCCTATCTCCTTTTAGGCCTAATGGTGTTAGTTACTTCCCACTATTGCTAGCCCAAGGATGCTTCACCATCCTATGTTGGTTTCCATTAATCTTGTCCATATCTTTACAAATGGTGCTTTTATTCTTTTAATCATATCTTTTGAATTTGCCTGCCGTGACACTTACTCTATGTTATCATTTAACACTGCATACCACTATAAGCATACAAGCAGTATATGACTATAATAACCACAATGCTCTTTATATGATATTTGATTAGAAAGGAAAGGAAGTAGGAGATAAAAAAATGAAGACTGACATCCAGTTAACTTTGATGAGCTGGAGAGGCCTGATTAAGGAGGATAAAAGAGGCTCTTTATTCTATGTCTACTGTGCTTCGCTCATTTTACTAGATACCTATAAACCATCAAAATAAATGTATCACAGTATCAACAGTTAGATTTATCTCTGCTAACCCAAATAACAATATTTGTTTTGGGAGTATCATCTTATCTAATTAAACCAATCCCCTAAATCAATATACAAATATTTAAAAAGTTTTGGCAAAATTTTTGTACTGTGATTTTCCACATTCTTTTTTGGTAATTCTTTCATGTTAAATGAACACAGTCCCTTCATTGCAATGGCTGCCTATGACCACTAGAGAACTGAAAGAATTACTGAATTGCTACTCTCAGGTAAGAAATCAAAGAGGTGTTTTTAGAATTATTTTAAAATTTCCCTGGTGAATGGATCCCAATCATGGCTAAATTATTTACAGAGATTAGCACTGGGAAGTTTTATTTAGAGGTTATCTTTCCATTAGTTAGAAAATGTAAATAAATAAATCATAAATCTTAAATAAACCTTTTGGCTATAATCTGAAAATTATTTTGAGACATTGATTAAGTGAGAATCTAGGAAAAATCTAGTGACCTAATTTACCATAATTATACAATTAACCAACTAATAACCAGCCATTGCAAGTTTTCCCTTATTTATTGCATCAAGATCAGAGTAAATACTGTTCCCTATAAAATATCCTAATTCATGTATTTCAGAATCAGCTATTACTCTTTTGCTTATACAATAGAAAAATAATTTGGCATAAATCAGCTGCTTTCTGCTTAAGAGGAGTACTATATTTTTCCATCAGTAGGTTCACAGAAGTATAGTACTTCTCCCTAAGTAAAAATATCTAGTTTCCTCATGGACACAAATTCTGATCAGTACGTGAAAGTGAACCAAGAAGCTGGACCGACAGTACTTCTGAAACTTTATTGTAATGAAAAAATTAAAAAGCTGTGTGCCTATTGTTATTCTCAGTATCTCAAATAGTCCTTTAAAACCTAAATTCTGTGTATTTAAAGTATGGTCCATTCAATTTTTATTTATATTGACTTCAGAAACTACTGCTGGGAGCAGACAAGAGTAGAAGCAGAGAAAATTCCTGAGGAGAGTGGTTAGAGTGAGTGAGAGAAGACAGAGGGCTGAAGACAAAATGTGGGAGAATAATCATTACTTAAGGCGTGGGCATGGAGGTGGTGCTCACAAAGGAGAATGGAAGGTGGGACAGAAAGGTGAGAGGAAATAAGGAGAACAGGGTGGTCTAGAAGCCAAGAGTAGCTGGATAGCAAAACTGAAAACCCATGAACAACATTTATACAAAACTAGGTGAGAGTTACTCCTATGAACCCCAACATAAGATCATATAGGGAGAAACCATCTATAATCACACCACCTAGAAGGTATCAGCATCCATGTGGCAGAAAAACAGGGAAAACAACAGGGTATCTAAAAGACCCTAAAACAAGAAACTGAAAAATAGTCAACAGGTATTCATTCACTAGAAGTGGAGTGGTCCAATTTGAGAACAGTACCTGAAGCTGGGAGAGGTTTTATGACCCGCACTTCAGACCCCTCAGGAATGAGGGTCTGGTACCCACCACTACATGTGCTCCCAAGACCACCAGAGGTATTTGAGGAGGAGAGAGGAATGTAGACTGGATGCTGGGAGTAGGAGATGGTGAGTATTTGTTGTGGTTCTGAGCCAGCCTGCAGCAGCAAGGGCTGAAGGTCAGCTCAGTATCCTTCTTCTTGCATACATGTGAGTAGTGTTCAAAAACTCATATATACATATTTATTATATTATAAATATTTTCATTGTATGTGAATATATTGAAAATATTCATATGTAATATTTTCTTTGTTGGTATGTAACAAATATGTTCTTTGTTGGTATTTTCTACAACATGTAAAAGGTAATATCTATACCTTTCTATAACTAAAAAAAAAATCTAGAATGAAATCTTTTTTTTTTTTTTGCTTTTTTTTTTGGTAGAATGAAATCTTGAAGACCATTTAATGTCACTCTACATAGATCTTCCTATTTTTTATAAGCTGCTGCATTGAATTTATTGTTTACTTAGGTCGGTCCTTTGGAAGTTCATTTTCCTTATCATAAACAATAGTGAAATGAACATCTTTTGTACATCCTCCTTGTGTGTGGTTATAAATATATCAGAAGGTGGAATTGATAGGTTATAATAGACATGGTCAAAGTGTTCTCTAGAGTGGCCATTTACCCTCCCATCAGCGGTGTATGAGACAACTTTCGCCCCTCAGACCATCACCAGCACTTGATAGGGTCAACCTTTTAATGTATTTTTTGCCAATATCATATGTGAAAAAAAACTCATTGTTTTAATTATAATATTTCTGGTTATCAGTGAGGTTGATCATCTTTTTAAATGTCTCTTGGCCATTTGCATTTCTTTTTTGATATCCCTTGCCTTTCCCCCACCCCCAACTTGTTTTTCAAAGCTTTACTCTCTTTAGACGTCTGACTCTTAGGAGATGACATCACCTCTTTGAGTCAACAAAGAAGAGTCAATCAGGCTGGAAGCCTCTTTGGTTTTCTACCACAAAATTTATAAAGCTACCTTAATTTCTACCCACCCTCTTTCTTTCCTCGTAAGTAATAGTCTCTACCACATATAGTGCCTGTCTCTCCATTTACTGAATATGTTATCATTTTTAACATCTATTCTCTTTACAATGTTTTGAGAATTTTCTCATCTCTGAGTCCCACCTTCCTAAGGTTGAGGCAGAAATTCACCTCCTTAGTTTCCCTTGCTGCTCCTGTATCTTCGTGGGACATAGGCCTTGCCAATCATGCAAACCTATTTTAGAAAGAGTAACAGAAGAAAGCACCGTGTAGAATCCATTTGTAATGAAGTTGGTGGGAGAGGCTTTTGTCTTGCAGTTGATATGGTGGCAGAAGTTCTGGGGTCTAATGTCCTAGGTCAAGAGGTGAGTTGCAGTATCGGTTTGCAGTGGTTCCAGCAGAGCGATATTTACTGAAATAGTTTGTATGGCTATATAGGCTTCAAACTTTCGTTTCCAGGGATTTTAAAAAGCTATTTGAGTAATTTATTTTTATGCTTGGACTGGCTGCAATAAGTTTTGCCATTTGCAACTAGTAGGCTTGATTGAAGAATTAGCATTCAGAATATATAATCACTTGCATTTTCATCCCTTTTCTTTCACATTTTAGGGACCTCTTCCTATTGGTTAATTACTCTCATCTTTAATTTAAACAGTCTCTTCTGTGCTCATTGAGGTATTTCCATCTTGCCCCACCATATATTTCTTTTCTTCCTTTTTACAGTTATTCTTCTTGAATGAATTGTAAAATACTCATTGCCTTCATTTACTTATCTTTCACTTTTTAACCCATTTCAAGCTGGCTCTCCCATCTTCATCATTAAACAGAAATTGTTGCCATGGGACAAATGAAGGATGTGTCACTAAATCTAATGAGTACTTTGTAGTTTAATCATTTGATCTTCTATTGAGAGGATGGATTGTATTGGTGTACAACTAGAGGAAAGAGGACTTTATTTGTGAAGACTTTTATTATATAAAAAAATAAATATTGTGGTTAGAACTAAACTAGACACAGCAAGCTTGTAGAGACAGCCCTGGATATAATTCTTCCTTCCTTCCCTCCCATCATCTGTCTGTTCATTTTTCTTGTAAATAGGAAAAAGAACAACTCAATAATAGCACTAGGAAACAAGAAAGGATGCTACTCTCAGGGATCAGAAATTGTCCATATTTCTGGTAAGTTAGAAAGCAGGTAGTATAAAATTAACAAGGTAGAGAAAACCATAGCCCAAAATAAATAAAGCAGAACAGTATTGTAAAAGTAGAACAGATTTAGAAAAAAGTCAAGAGTCAACAGTAATACCAAGAACAGAGGGCTGTAGTTGATTAAGGAAGTCAATGCTGTATAGCTAGGCCAGAGGTATATGCTATTCCCCGCATATGCTCTCTAAAGGAAATAAAATACATCCTAACAAGGACTCCTGGAGTGGGTAAAGGGGCCTGAGAGATAATCAGAACTAAGCTTGAAGTAGCTAAGTAGTGTTGAAGTTCAGAATAGATGCTGAATAAGAGAAGAAAATCTAGAAAGAGTTTAGATTTATTATGCCAAGCCCTTGTTATTTTGGCGGTTAGGATGCAGAGGGTGAGATATGTCCTAACCTTCCTTCCTTCTTCATGTTCACGTATCCTCAAGTGGAGTCTGTGTAGTGCCATGCCCTGCTTTTTCATATAACTTCCATGGTTCACCTATTCTGAGGAGAATTCAGTTGGGGAACTAGACCCGTACGACTATACGTATAGAGGGAATCCATGCTAATGACTGTACCAATTAACCCAGTCCCCTGTTCGTAAATATACATCTCCAGATGTTTGAGGAAACAATAGCATGAAAGAGAAGGCCCAAAATGATAAGGAGAATGAACAATAATATCAGACAAAAACAAAACCTTCAAAACTGAGAGAGAACTTTGCATAAATTCTAACTTTCTACCTCAGACACATATCAGTATCTATTAAATCTATAAGCAAAATAATAGACTGGTATGAAAAAGGAGCAATCAGAGAGCAAGAAAGAATTCTATTTTTTTTGCGGGGGGCGGGGGTGGGGAGTAGTTCCCTGGCTGGGAATCGCAAGAAAGAATTCTTAGAAGATAAAAACATAATTAATGGCATCTTGAAAAAGGCTAACTGATAGAATGGACACTTTTAAATGACAAATCAATGACCTGTAAGTTAAAATTGGTATAATTACCCGGAATGTAGTGAAAAACAAATAAGGAAAATAGGAAGGAATTATATGAAAGATAAATATGAAAGAATAATTCCAGGAGGCTCAACGTCTATCTAGTCCAGATAGAAATTATGCAGAAAATGAAGGCGATAAGATAATTGAATAAAGAACATTCTCTGTGTTGTAGATGAGCACAAGATTGTAAAGGCCAATCAACTGCCTAATATGATGAATGTAAAAGATCCACACTTAAGCAGCTAGTGTTAGATTTTCAAAACTCTGAGAATAAAATGTTAATTCAAAAATAATTACAATTGGATGATATAAAACTTAACCTTTTTGCATCAAAGGATACCACCAGTTAGAGCATGATAATAGTAAGTGAAATGAACAATTTCAAATTTCTACTTGTTTTCTAAGTAGATCCTGTCATTTGTTGCAATATACATCATGTAGACGAATGCGTAACTATCCAAATGCTTTTTTGTGTCCCAGGTAATTTACATAGGCATGCATAATTTACTCCATATACAAAGCTAATACAGCAACTTTTAAATGGCCTTTATTACATAAAATTACTGTGTTGACCTCACACAATTTATATTCTGCTAAACCCCCACAGTCTCACAGAGCTAAGCTCAGAGTTCTTCCCATAAGCTCACTTTTAGTAATATATCTAAGAAAAATTTCCATGCAAATCATCTCACTTTTGTAAATCAAACCCCAAATCTGCATTGCTTTTTCTATTCAATATTAATTCCACTAGGTGGAAGCATTGGCTAAGTTTTGTGGTTCGCACTAACGAGGCTAAGGATAACCAGGATGGTAAGCAGGAGGACAATTCACAAAGAAAGCAAACAGCCTGCCCCAGGCCTGGTGCTTTGCATTATATTTGCTTGGCAAATGTACCACATTGCTATGTGGAGGGCAGTATTTACTTTCAATGCTTAGCAAAGAAAAGTAGCAAGTTTTCTAGGTTGATCGTGTGTAAATTTTTTGGTTTTGTTCCAATAGTTTGAACTTTAAAATAGTTCCTATGGGTTGAATAGAATATTAACCATGCATCTTAAGTTTTCTCATTTAATCCTGTTTGACATTTCTTGCGTTCAATAATGATGTATTAAGTAAAAGTCTGTGACAATAGAATACATACTGTTTTCACCATATTTCAGATATTTCACATTTAGTTAAGATGATAATATATAGACCATTATTACTATATACATATTTTAATGTAGTAATTTAGTCTTTATATTAGTAACTTTAGGTAAGTAACACCTGCAAACTATGGGGAAACAATATTCTTTTTTGAATATGCTGTGCAAGTGACAAAAATGTGAGAGACAATTCTTAAAGTAACTGAAATATAAAAGATCCAATGGGTTGTGGGAAAAATTTTTTCAATTTGAAGCTTTTTGTGGTCATCTTGGGTTTCTACTTTCTTGTTTTTATTGGTACCAACATTATATGGAAACAATATCTTTTTATTTAAATAGGAAATTCATCTGCTCTTTATTTGTATTTGAAGTTAGAGTTCTCTGTGTCATCAGTTAATTTACTTCAATGAAGTAAGTCTCTGAAATACTGACTTTTCTAAAAGCAACCCAATTCTCTTTTTATGTGATTGTTTTTTCAAGTCTTTCTTGTATGAGTACTATTGTCTCTAGTTTTATTGTTTTAAATATAGCCTATTAATTATCCACAGCTGTTTTCATAAATTGATTTACAACACAACAGACTTTTGTCCTCCAACCCTGAGAGAAAATTTAGTGATTGATGTTTTTTTGTGTATGTGTGTCTTACATCTATGAGAAAGGGTTGACAAATCAGATGTTCATAGAAGTACAGTATTGTTAGAAATTGTTAGAATTCTTCATATCTGATATGTCTAGTTTCATTTTTAAATAATAAATTTGATTTTCCATTTAAAACAATTATTTAGTATATGAGTACATTAGATAAACTAAGATGTCCACAAATCTAACAATTGATTTTCTGTTTAGGATAAAACCCTGGCCCGTCAGTTGGTGGAGCTAGGCAGCCTAGGGACTGGAAAGGTTGTGAAAAGAAAAGATTTTGACGCGAGGAAGGCTGCAAGAATGGCTGAAAGAACTCAGCAAAAGTAAGCATCCATTTCCAAATTTAGATTTTATAGAATATTGTAGCGTCTCTGAAAAAATCCAAATTCATTGGCATTGCTATAATTTAGAACCATTGGTTGAGCAGGTAGAACTTGTATCCCAAGTGTGTGTTTTGCAGATTAGGAACTGGAGAAACTGTGGTATGCTTGCAAGAAAGCCACATACAGCTTTGAGCTACTAATTTAATAAATATAAATGCTAAAATACAGTCATCATGCCAAAGCATCCTGTGAAAAATTAACTCAATATTATTGACTTTATGTATTTATATAGTAAAAATATGAGTGACTTTTACCTTAGAATTCTTTACACTTTTGAGGCCTGTTCTGTAAACCTTTGGCATCATTTATGTTCTCACGTTTTTGTAAACACTGATTCATTAACTCCATAACGATCACTGGCTTTTGCTAATGTTATTAATATATGACTATATAAAATATATTAAACAGTATGAAAGAGATATACACCTAAAGTGAACTGTATGAAACTGATAAGACAGTTAGAAAAAGACATCATAAAATAATTACCTATTTACTTTTTTAAAATGAAGGCTAAAGTTGTAAATGTTGGAGAGGATAATTACTTAAAAATTGGTACATTATTCTTAGATAGCTTTAAAATAATACCCACTAATTATGGGTAGAAATCTGCCACATATTTGTTATAAAAAAATAATACTTACTAGTGCAGTATGAATTGGTTCTGGGAACATGCAATTTTAATTGATTGTTGTAGTGGTTATTGTATTTCAGAACCATAAGGTAGTGAAATTTAAAATACTGACATTTGATAATATATTAGTTTTCTATTGCTGCCATAACACATTACTACAAAAGTAGTGGCTTGAAATAACACAGGTGTATTTATTCATAGTTCTGTAAGTCAGAAGTCAGAGTGCAGTGGCTCAGGTGGGTTCTCCGCTCAGTATATCATGAGCTTGAAATCCTGAGGTGCGTTGGATTCGTATTTTCCCTGGAGGCTCTGAGGATGAAACTGCTTCTATGCTCATTCAGGCTGCTGACCCAATTCAGTTCCTTGTGGTTATAGGACTGAGGTCTCATTTCCTAGTTAGCTGTCATTTGGGGACTGATCTTGACTCCTACAGGTTGCCCACCTTCCTTCTCATGCTTTCTATATAGTCCACCTCCAGCAAGAGTTCGTCAAGATCCTCTCACCCTTCAAATCTGTCTGACTTTCCCCTTTTGCAGCTTTGTTTCTAATTCCAGCCAGAGAAAAATCTCTCCTTTAGAGGGTTTATATGATCACACTGGGTCTATCTGGATAATCCAAGGTAATGTCCCTATTTTAAGATCTATAACTTTCACTATATGTGTATTTTATATGTGCCATATAAAATAACATGTTTACAGGTTCTAGGGCTTGGAGCGCGGGCATTGTTTGTGGCGGTGGGGGACATTCTGTTCAACGCAGGTAATTTATGAAAGCTGCAATAATTTATTCAACACAGTATACTTGACATCTAGTCTTAGGAAACTGAAATGATGCAAAATATATGTGTTCAGTATGAAATGTCTTCTGTAAAACATCCAGGGAGTCTTCCCTTTCTGTAGGTATCAATAAATGCTTCAGTGGGGAGCAGAAGTAGGGAGATATTTGTGAGATTTTATAAGGAATTAATGTATATTCGTATTTTATTAGAGATGTGTCCTATTTCATATCAAGAGGAGTTTCTCATGTTTGAAGTGTAAATTCCATTTGTGTTCATGTCCATGTTGCATTTGAAGATCAAAGTAGGTATTTATTCCATGCATTAGTCTCTGTAACTGGCCAGAGCTGGAAGTCATTAGGCTACTTAAACGCCAGTCCTGGGAGACTAATCCTCACCCAGAGCTGCTAGAGTTGGAAGGCCCTTTCATCTGCAGATCTTCTCAACCTGCCTTTGTAATGTGTGGGCCCCATATGTTTCCTCTTGCCCCATGTGGGAGTCACTTTGCTCCCTTCCCTGCCCAGTCCATTGTAATGTTGGCAGCAGGGCGAGCTGAGTGTCCTAAAGCCAGATGTGTCCTGGGTCTGTATTTGTTGGAGGATCACTTCGAAAATAGGCACGAGCATCTGACTTCTTGCCAACTGGTACCAACTTGGAAACACTTGATTCTACATCAGATTATCTTTCACTAACTCCTCCAATGTGCAGATGAGCAGCTCCAAGTTGACCACAGTGTTACACTCTAGCAGTCATAGAGCACCCATTTCAAGAAGTACTAACACCTAAGAGTATGTCACTTATTTTATAATTGTTTTAGAAGGGAAAGAGTATGGAGAGATGAAAGCTGAAGATATGGGAGGGGTTATTTTGATAAGTATTTTTCCAGAAGAAGATATAAGGTGAAAAAAATTACTTTGGACATACAATGTTAGTCACTTCACAAATACTCATAGACAACCATACTGCGTTAGGCACTATGCTAGGTGCTGGGGATACAGTAGAACCTAAGACTTATTTCCTGCTTTTAGGAAATTTCAGGATTAGATAAACAGAAAACAGTTACATTGCTGGTGGGAATACAAAATGGAAAACAGTTTGGCAGTTCTTCCAAAAGTTAAACATACTCGTAGAGTTGCTATATGACCCATCAATTCCACTCCTAGGTGTGTGCACGTTTGTGTGTGCATGTGTGCGTGCGCACATGTGTGTATACTCAAGGGAATTGAAAACATAGGTCTGCTTAAGAACTTATATGCCAGTGATCATAGCAGCATTTTTCACTATAGCCGAATGTAAAATAACTCAAATGTCCATCAACTGATGAATGATTAAAAAAAATATGGTATAGATATATAGTGGAATATTTTGGCCATAAAAAGCAGTGAAATACTGTTACATGCTGCAATGTGGATAAACTTTGAAAACATTAGGCTAAGCAAAGGAGGCGAGACAAAAAGACGAGATATTGTATAGTTCCATTTATATAAAATGTCCAGAATAGGTAAATCTCTACAGACAGAAAATAGATTTGTGGTTGCCATGGGCTGGAAGGGAGGGTGAGTGGAGAATAATTCCTAACAGTTGCAGGGTTTCTTTCTGGGGTGAGAAAAAGTTCTGGAATAGATATTGATGATGATTGCACAACTTTGTAAATATATTAGGAAACATTGACTTTTATACCTTAAAATTTTTAATTTTATGGTATGTGAATTATACCTCAATTAAAAAAAGCCATTTCAACGGAAGATATGTTGT
>PVJL010007916.1:56682-72445 GCA_004026885.1 Lyroderma lyra | reverse complement strand
TTTTTTTTTTTAATTCATTTTTATTGTTAGACTTATTGGGGTGACATCTGTTAGCAAGGATTACATAGGTTTCAGGCATACAATTCTACAGTGCATTGTCAATTTGATGTATAATAAGTTCACCACGTAATGTGACTTCTCTTTCCATCACCTTATATTTAGCTTCCCCCCCTCCTCTCCCACCCCCTCCCCTTTCTCTTTCTGTCACTTACTTCAGAAATTTCTAGGTGAATGAGATCCTTTTCTGGAGATTTTTCACCTTCTTTCTGAGCAGCTTTAGTTTCTAAGGTACTCATATTTGTCCATTTTCTTTTTCTTTTTCTTCTGCTTTATATTCAGCAGAGCCCAGGAAGTCTTTTCTTCTCTGATTAGTATTTTTGTGGCATCTTGCTGTAGGGCAGACACCAGTTGGCAATGGGGGCCAAGTTTGGGAGAGAGTGGAGGTGTTTAAGCCTTATCTCTTGTCTCCAGGTGCATTTGGAGGCGGAGCACATCTATGTGCAGTCCCCCCGCTTCCTGTAGTTCGTTCAGGAGGCTGTAGGAAAGGGGAGAGGCCAACAAAATGTGCGCTGGGGCAGCTCCACCTCCTGCCCTTTGCTGGGGAAGCTGGGGGAGATGAGGGAGGCTGATGGGATGCAGGCTGAGGCTGCTCTCACTGGCTGGGGCTAATGCTATCAAATCCACCTTTCTTCTGGGCATGCTCCAGCAACCAGTCATTCGGGGCTGAGTCTGCAGGCCTGCACTGTGTGAGGGCACTGGGCATTCATGAACCACGTGCCCAAAGCAGTGGGGCTGATGTCATGCTCCTTCATCCTGGGCTGGGAACTGTGGCCCTGCGGAGGAGCTATGTGCAGGGCCACAGTTCTTTGGGCCTTGAGGGCACCAGGAGCTGAGGTGCTGTCTCTGGGTTCCCACCTCGGCCTGTGGCTATTCGGAGTCCTTGCTCAGCTATCTTGCTCAAGAGCTTCAGAGGCAGGCCCCCAAGTTCTGTCCCCAACATGCTGCTCTAAGGCTTGGTTCCCTCAAGGTCTCCCACCGTTTCACCACTCCAGCTTTTACTCTTGTCACCTCTTGGCCTTCTCCCTCCTATGCACTATGCTGCTCCCGGATAGTCAGCAGCGATGGGTTCCTGTCGCAATCCGTCTCTGCTCCCTCCCCTCTCTCTCACTCGCCTCCCTCTCCAACCTTCAGGTATTTTCTTGTGATGTGTGGATTTTTCAGCTGTCACTGTGTCACTCAGGGTCCTCTTTCTTGATTCCTGGATGGCTGTTCAATTGTGTTTTCTGGGAGAGGCTTTAGGAACCTCCTCATCGGTCGCCATCTTGCCCCTTCTCCAAATAATTTCAAAGTAAATCTCAGAATTGCACCATTTCATCTAAAAATCCCCCAGCCTGGCTTATACTGTATTTTTCTCTGTGTGATTTTCAGGCCACTACATGTACGTGGACTCAGTTTATGTGAAGCACTTCCAGGAGGTGGCACAGCTTATCTCCCCAATGACCACGGCCCCCATGTCTGGCTGCCTGTCATTTTATTACCAACTCCAGCAGGGAAATGACAATGTCTTCTCCCTTTATACTCGGGATATGGCTGGCCTTTATGAGGAAATCTGGAACACCAACAGTCCAGGGAATCCTACCTGGAACCTTGCTGAAGTGGAGTTCAGTGCGCCGTACCCCATGGAGGTAGGTGTTCCTGGTGTACCAAGTATTCCAGGTGTGCCCTGGCCTGGCCACACACGGGCATAGAGGTCAAGAGGATGACAGTGTAACACTCATTCTTTTCTACTATGTCTCTGTCTTTATTTTTATTTCCTTTCCTTGGCCTCCTCTACTTCTCTCACTTCTTCTGTATTTGTACATTAATATATATCTATATCTATGTACATATTCCAGTACTTATAACAATCTAACAAAGTAGGTAAAATTATCCTTATATTACAGATGAAAAAGGAGAAATGAAGAGTTCAAGATTTTGACGTTTTTTTATATACTTCACACAGATGGTGAGTGCCAGGGCACTCAGAAAAGTTCCTGGTTGTAGGTTTGGAACTATTGTGGTTATAGGTTTGGAACAGTAAGTAGAGTCTTATTTACCACAGATGATTAATATCCCATACTTTTCACTTTGCACTGTTTGCAATATCTTCCTATTTCCCTTTAAAGTGCAAAAGGAGAAAATTATCCTCCACCTGCCTTCTGGTGGTGTCATCTGCTCTCCTGATGTGGAGCTTCAGAGAGTATTGGGCTTAGTCTTGATTTCTGACATGTCCTGTCTACTAATGGTGTTCCTGCCACTCACCTGACCCTCCTTCATATCCCCCTGTGCCCCTCCTGCCACACAGCCCAGGAAGAGCCCAATGCCTTTAGCAGTATATGTGATATTTTCTATCCCCAAGGCTGACCAGTTCCCAATTTGCTCTTGCAGTCCAGCGGAAAATTTTGTGACTTTGGGTTACACGGATGCATATATTGCTTTAGAAATATTTCTTTCTATTGAAGTCAAATGAGTCAAACACACATACCCACAATAACAAGGTTTTCTTTCTGAACTTATTTCCTCCAACCATAAACTCCTTGGGTAAGATTTGTATGAGTGAGACAGTGCCTGATATTTTTTAAAATCAAAGCTGAAAAGTTATTCTAAATACTGCTAAACTTTAATATATATACTTCTAATTTACACATGTGTGACTTTGTTCTAATAGTCTGAACTCATTATGCTATTATTTGCTCTCAGTAATTGCCAGGAAAAGAAACTTTCTGCAGAAATCAGTGAATTTAAGGTCACCATCTTCTCAAATGAATTTTAAAAAGGAAAACAAACAGTTGAGATCTTCTTTCTGAACAAGAGAATGGCACATGGGCTGTGATAAGCATATTAGCATAATTCTGATCAGAAATATTATTCTGCTCACCTGTTCAGTAACATAAATTTTGCCATTCTTTTTTTTATTACTGGCATCTTGAGAACTAAATGTCACAGACCTATGTTAAGTTTGTAAACTTCATTTGCCCCTTATTTGTCCACTTCAGTTCCCTTTGGTCTCAGTGCTTCCCACCTTGCCAGAGACAAACTTTCATGGCCCTCTTGGATTTTGCAGGGTCCAAGTACCAGGTCTCTGCAGGACCATTGTTATTAGGTGGAAAGGGGCCTCAGGAACCATCTTGTTCAAACTCTTTTTTTTCAAAAATGGAGAAACTGTGACATGGAAAAGAGAAGGGGCCTGTTCAAGCTAATTAGTGGCTAACTGGGCTCAGATCTGAATATAAGTTCAAGAGGACCTCAACCTGGGGAGAAAAAAATGCATGAATTTAGTTCAGATCTCATTATGCACCGAACTGCATGCTAGGATATTTATATATATAACTCATTTCATCTCAACAGCCGTACAAGGTAAGTGTTATTAAGCCTATTTTATAAATAAGAAAAGTGAGGCCCTGAGAGGTTTAGCAATGTACTCAAGGTCACCTAGCTGGTAAGTGCTGGAAATGAGGTTTGAACTCTAGTCTGTCTGCCTCTAAGACACCATTCTCTTTGGAAGAAGTTGAAAAGTAGAAGCCTGTGGGTCAAATCTAGCCTGCAATGATTTGGCTAGCTGCTGAAGTGGTGTTTGATTTGGTTTGTTGTTTGCTCCTTTCTTTTAACTTTTCAATTAATTGTCAACATTGAAAAATCGAAAGTTTTAAGTAAAAATCTAAATCCGAGTCCTCTTGACAATTTGGTAGATTAGCTGTATTAGGCCCAAATTCCCACGTGTCAGCAATTGACAAAGCTGAGCAGTAGCCATGCCCTTTATACAGAGCTTGTGTTCTCTGTTTCATCACAGTCCTCACCCTTACCAATCTAACGTCATGCCTTTACATGACCTGCCTGCACCTTGTAGGCATTTGAGTTTCAGCCCCTGCCCAACACTGTATCCTCTCCTGCTATCAGTTCACAAGAGTGGACTGCACACTTGGGTGGTTTTTCCCAGGTGAATGCTGTGCTGAACACACCTGATCCCCATGGTCACAGGCAGAAGTTGGTTGATTGAACTCAGAGTTAAAGTTGGTGGCAGAAAAGAGGGAAAAACTAAATGGGTTTAACACATTACCCTCATGTTCATTCTAACCACTCAAACATGCCTGGACATGCTGAAATCCTAATATCCATGCACAGAATTTCTGAGCCTGATTATGCCGTACCGTCAGGGTCATTGATTATTGCATGTTTGTTTAGGACCCTCACTCAGAATTCCGTGTATGAAAAAGGGAAAGGGTCTTGGAAGGGCTTAGTTCTCTGTGAAGGGAAGGGGAAGAACTAGCCTGCTTTCTGCAAAAAGACTGTTGTTTTTTTAATTGAAGTTTATAATACAAATTGTAAGTTCTTTAGTTGTATCAGGAGGTGACAATAGGTACTTCAGCTGACACTCAAGGGAAGTTCACCAATAAAATATAACTTAGGACTTAGTATTGACTCTCCCTAAAAGAGACTGTGGGTTGAGGAAGAAGCTGCCCAAACTCCTATGTTTGGGAACACGATTCCTTAAGTACTTATAACTTGACATCTCCTGGTTGGATGACACATCATGTTAAATCATGGCTAAGAGCACTTAAGCCTAACAGAAAAATATGTAACCCATAACAATATGTCATTTTCCTCTGCAGACTTCAAAATTTTTTAAATTTTTCAGTTACAGCTGACATATATTAATTTTACGTATACAACATTGTGATTAAACATTTATGTAACTTCCAAAGTGATCCTTCCCCGTAAGTTTCGTACCCAGCTAACACCATACCTACTTATTACAGTATTATTCCCTATGCTGCACTTTACATCCCAGTGACTGTTTTTATAACTGACAAACTGTGCTTCTTAATCCTTTCCCCTTTTACACATGTCCCCTCAACTCCCCTCCCCCAATCTGGCCGCCATCAATTGTTCTTTGTATCTATGAGATTGTTTATTCATTTATTTTATTTTTTAGATTCCATGTGTAAGTGAAATCATAAGGTATTTGTCTTTCTCTGACTGACTTCACTGAGCATAATACCCTCTAAGTCCATCTATGTTGTTGCAAATGGCAAGATTTCGTTCCTTTTATGGCTGAGTAACATTCCATTGTGTATATATACCACCTCTTCTTTACCCATTTGTCTATCTGTGGACACCTAGATTGCTCCCATATCTTGCCTATTGTAAATAATGCTACAATAAACATATATCTTTTCGAATTTGTGTTTTGGACTCTTTCGGATAAATTCCCAGAAGTGGAATTGCTGGGTAATAAAGTCATTCTGTTTTTAATTTTTTGAGGAACCTTCATACTTTTTCCATAGTGGCTATACGAATTTGCAATTCCACCAGCAATGCCTGAGAATTTCCTTTTATTCACATCCTTGCCAACACTTGCTGTCTTTTTATTTATTTATAATAGCCATTCTCACAGGAGTGAGATGATATCTTATTGTGGTTTTGATTTGCATTTCTCTGATGATTAGTGACATTGAGCATCTTTTCATATATTTATTGGCCATCTTTATGTTCTCTCTGGAGAAATGTCTATTCAGGTCCTCTGCCTATTTTTTAATCAGATTATTTTCATTAATTTATTAGCATTTTTGGTGTTAAGTTGTATGAGTTTCTTCTATGTTTTGGATATTAAGCCTTTATTGGATATATCGTTTGCAGGTTATTTTTGAAGTTGCTTTCAATGGCCCCAAAGGAGGGTATGTTGCCCTGGATGATATTGCTTTTTCTCCTGTTCACTGCCAAAATCAGACTGGTAAGCATTCTTTTCTTCTTCTTCCTCACATTTGGAATTTCCCTTCTCAATAAGATGCCTGTGATCAGGACTAGCTTTAATTCTTTCTAATTTCCTCACATTTCCTGTTATCTCATCCTTAAACAACTACTTAACCAAATAGTCATTTTACTGATATATTAACTCTTCTTTTCTCCTCAGAGAGTGAATATAATTTTTCTGATACCACAGCCAGTTGTCATGTTAAGGAGCTTTCATCTTCCTACTTACTAGAAAATGAAAATTGAATACTAATTCGTTCCCTCCCCATCTTTCTTTTTAAAGGATGTCTTGGGTTCATAGGCAGGTAGATGGGTAGTTGGAAAAAATTCTCAAAATCTACTGAGTAGAATTATAAAAACACTTTCCAATTTTATGTGTCCAAAACCTATAAATGTCCCCATGTTTAAAGATGTTAGTATTTGGTATACATCTCTATGATGGATTTTGGCTAAATATTATGTACTCAATTTAAATTTTCTTCCTAAATGAACTCTCAAGTTACTTTATCATCATGGCCAATTTTGTAATTTCTATGAACTTGGTGTTTGGAAATGAGAGAAAATTTTTATTTTCTGAGAAAGTAGGTAAGCAAATCAATTCAAAGTGGATTAGAAAACAAATGTTTTAGAATAAAAAGGATGTCACTGTATTAATGATGGCCTACATAAATGCAATTGATCTTACCTTTTAGTGACTTCGTTTCTCTGAGAGGCCCCAGGGAAACGGTGTGGTCTTCCCATCTTATTAATGAGGGCTCATTCTGGGTTATGCAGCACGGGAAGTAAGTTTTTGAAGTAGACCTTTATAGTCTGATGTTCACTTAAGGTAGAGTTAGTCTGTAATTTGATCTCAGATATATGAGTATTCTACAAGCAAGAAGATTGAGAAAGATAATATTTTCTACTCAACACTGATATACCCAAATTAGAGAGAAACCTACTAATTTGCTGAAACCAAATATTATTTTCTACTAATTCCATTTTTAAAAAACATAAGTGAAACAGAAAGAACTATACTGATTTACAGATTTATATACCTTCATTAAAATTATTTAATTCAAAGTATAATCAAAGATCAAATGAGTCTCTAAATTTGGCAGAACAGAGAAACCAGAATTGCTTTACTTCTCTCAATCTGACTGCTCCCTGATCCCATCCCTAGTTAAGATTTCAGTGATGTTAATAGTAGTTTCACAACCTCTTTACCATTATTTTTAGGAAGTTTTTCTTTGTCACTAGGCATTTATATTCAACTTTTATATTTCCAAATTATACATATGTGAAAAGAGGTGTCTATTCAATGTCTGCACTGGGTAAAGCGTGGGGTGAAGAGGCAGCTAAGAAGTCATGGGATCTACTGAGCCATCTTAGAAATAATGTTTGGAAAATCTCCCTCTTAAAAAGATACAGAATATATCTGTGCTCTTTCCTACCGATTGATGAAAGGAAAAGACAGATTCCAGCAAAATTAGTACCATTTACTTATTCCCTGGCTGGCGGCCGCTCAGTCTTTAAAATCCAGCCCACAAAAATACCCTTCCTCCATGGGGACCACTAGAGATTCACATTTTTATATAGTTAAGTTAACCAAGGCTCCAAATTAGTCTTCATAACTTCCCACCATACCAAGTTTGCTTTAAAATGGTCTAAATATGTGATCATAGAGTTATGACCGAGAGACAGGACTTCGCGTTCACATCCTTACTCTGCTGCCCACGAGCTGTGTGACCTTGGGCATGTTAATTAACCTCTCTGAGACGCGTTTTGCACATTTATATGACAGGGATGGAATTGGTTCCATTGTTTTGTCAGAAAGATTAATGAAACTTAATATTATTTACTTAATTTTTAAAACACTCCCACCGATTACCTAAAGAACAGGGGCTGAGATTGGAACTAAAGAGAACCAGCAAGTTGCACTGCCTTGATGAGCGTGCAAGCTGGAGCCTGCTTTGTGCCTTTCAGTAAGCAGCAGTGAATCAGATTCTGCATCTTAAAAGCTGAGCTCAAAAAAAAAAAAAAAAAAAAAAAAAGCTGAGCTCTTTAGTTTTCCTACTTCATCTTACATTTCACAAATAGTTTATGCCCTCTGTTTCATAACAGGTGCCAGCATTCTTTTCTTGATCTTGGTTAGCTCCAGACTTGTCTTTGCTTTTCCCAGCTGGACCTAGCATCTTTCCTCATCTCCGAGACAGGAATTAGTTCAACACATGAAGCACGTGTTCGCACCATCTGGTTGGGCTTAGACTTGATCCGGTTTCTCCCACCTGAGACCCGTCACAGAATTACAGGTGTTTAAC
Source organism: Lyroderma lyra (assembly GCA_004026885.1). NCBI lineage: Eukaryota > Metazoa > Chordata > Mammalia > Chiroptera > Megadermatidae > Lyroderma > Lyroderma lyra. The sequence goes on along the minus strand of PVJL010007916.1, from coordinate 64,355 downwards.
ATCAGGGTCATGTTGCTCTCTGAGTATTTCCCCAGGATGCACAGGAGGACATTGAGACCCCCCCACCTTGAGTTCTAGCTTTTCCACCCTCAGACTCCCTCCCTCCTACCATCGCATTTCACCTGGCGTCTCCATGATAGGAATAAGCTCTCCTTTCAGGCTGGAAATCCTTGAACGCCTAACGGGTGATTCCATCCACTTCTAGGAACCCTGCTTTAATGCCCAGCCCCCAAACTGAGAGCTTCACTGCTGTGCCCACGCAGGCCCAACCTCCTCTCTGAGCTTGGGTACACCCAGTACGCAGGCCAGGGCCTGGGAGGGGCCTCACATTCGTGGAGGTACTCTCAAAGGATGTCTACCTGGGTCCAAATCCCAATATTGACCATTCACTGATAACACATTGCCCAAACCGCTTGTTCGTTTGGAAACCGAGTTCCAAGTGTAGCCTTTGCTACAGCTGAAGTTGCCACAGCCTTCCTAAGCTCAGAGGCCCTCAGGCACCTCCACAGCCTCTGCTCCATCCTGATGCCTTAGTCCTGTGCAGGGTCCGACTCACTCTCTTCCGTAAGCCTGTCTTGAGCTGTTTCAGCCTGATTTCGAGTTGGCTCATGCCAAAACGAAACAACTGTGCAAGTTTAGCAGCTTACAAAGCACAAGGCACCCAAAATTTCTCTAGCACCACGGAGGCTGATGAGTCTTTTAGATCTCTAGGACAGATACTGAGTTTGTCTCCATGAACTCCAAGACCAGAGGAAAAGATAAGAAACCCTCCCATCGATTCTCCTCAAACTGCAATACCCTCTCCGCAGTTCTTAACCTGTGGGTCACGACCCCTTTGGGGGTTGAACGACCCTTTCACAGGGGTCGCCTAAGACCATTGGAAAACACATATCAGATACTTACATGATGATTCATAACAGCAGCAACATGACAGTTATGAAGTAGCAACAAAAATAGTTTTATGGGGGTCACCACACCGTGAGGAACTGTATTAAAGGGTCAGGGCATTAGGAAGGTTGAGAACCACTACATCTGATTAGATTATCTTCAAAGCCTCTCGGTTCTAAAAATTTCAAATGAAATTTGAAAGTGAGTAATTAATTAAATTTTACATTATAATGCTTTTTGGTACCTGTTTTAAGGGACTTTCTTTTTTTCTTGCTCTGATGCAGCTCAGAGGCTTCCAACTGCCTGATTCTTTCCTGTGCTTCAAATGTCATTAACCCTCCTCAGTAGCTCAATTGTGATTGCACTTGACCTGTGCTTCTGAAACAAGCACGAAGCAGAGGGCTTCCAAGCACCTCAGGTCTCTGTGGAGCTCGTGTTGGGCCACAAACAGGCCCTCTAGCCCCACTTTCAGAAATTAGAGACTATCTCATGGTAAAAGAAGCTTTCTGGGTAAAAAGGATTTAAACTCTTGAGTTATGCTTTTAAGATTTTCTTATCAGACCTTTTCAGGACCCCAGACAAATCTATTTCTAGGACTAGATGTTTAGCAAAAGATTATAATCTTATCCTCAGAAAAAATGTTTTCTGTACAAATCAGTACTAATCCTTGCATACTTTGAAGTTTTAATACCACCTCCTACCCTCTCCTATAAACCTAATAAATGCATTATGGTTCTCTTGTGACCACCCAGGGATATATTGCTTGGTGAATATTCCTAATGAGTGATTTCACTGCCCTGCATTTCTCATTGAGCATGCCTTGGGGTATGCCATGTCATTTTCTGAGCTAGATGGCCATCTGTGTCTTCTAGATTGTCATCTGCTTTATCATTACTAGGTGGAAGAGGGGTAACTAAAACTGGAGACCATCATAGGTTTACCCCCGGTATCAAATCTCCATGGGGGTATGTCAAAGAATCCTTGTTTGTATGACATTATATTTATCTTTGAAAGACTTTGTCTTCAGGGCCTAAAGATATTCCCTGATGCTTATAGTCAGGCAGAGCGTGTGTGGGCTAACCTGCCCGTCTTAGAGCTGAGAATTCTCATTTCCTGTTCTCCTTTCTGGCTCATCAGGATGCTCTCCGTGTACACTTGCTAAGGCCTATAATCCAAGATACAGTTTCTGCTTATACAGGAACTCTGTATTCCTATTCTTTGTAATATGCTGTTAGTCACTTATATTTTTGTTCTAATTTGGCGTTTTTAGAACTGTTTATTTTTGTGCCATTTCAAACTCAGAAAAAAAATTGCAAGAATACTATCAAGAACTCCAGTATAGTCTTTACTGAGATCTACAAACTGTTAACATTTTTCCACATTTGCTTTATCAAACAATTAAAAGTAGGTTGCAGACATTATGCCCCATAACCTGTAAATATTTTAGTTTGTGTTTTCTAAAATTAAACACATTCTCCAACATAATTATAAAGCTCAGGCAATCTAACATCAACTAAACTGTAGTCCATATACCAGTTCACCAGTGGCCCCAGTAATGGCATTTATAGCTGTGACTTTTCCTGGACCCAGATTGAACCTTGAGTCCTTTGTAGAATTTGGCTGTCATGCCTCTTTTGTCTTCCTTAACCTGGGCCGGCTCCCCAACCCACTTGAATGTTTTCTTGCTTTGAAAATTGAGAAACTGAGAGTGTACTGAGTCTTTGTCTCTGAACTCCTCCTTGTGTCATCAGCTCACTGCTCCAAGAACTGAAATATTCCTCTGGAGGTTGTTTTCTAGTTAGTGATAACAGAAAAGTTATGCTGAAAGGTCAGACCATTGCAGGTCAGCCGTCCAAACAAGGTTGCACTTGGCTGCACTGACGTGTCGCAAACTTGGTCCCCATCGTCCCTGGCCTCAGAGTGCAGTCTGAGCAGGGAGGGTTACAATCGCTAGGGCCCAGTTATTCTTGAAAGAGCAAAAGTATTTTACCTTCCGTTCTCTCCAGGAAATCTGGGATGAGGTGATATTTATAGACCAAGGTAAAATGGTACTGGAAGTCAGCAAAAGCCAAAATAATAGCAGTATGGGTGACAGATTTAGTGTGTCTTGTGGAACAGCGTGGTTTATAAACTAAGTAATAATTTTGTTTCAGCAAATTAGTTTCTACTACTAATGTCAGTTATAGACAGCAGCTGTCCTTCTCACATAGAGACTGATCAACAAAGGAAAATTATTTCGGGAAAATATTATTTCTAAAATATTTGCCTTAGAGGGAAATTAAGAATTTCTTAAAATCCCTATCTTTTCTCTTTCTTTTTAATTTTGTATGAATGAATTTTGAATTGTGAATAAGTATGTGAATAAATGCTGGCAATTTTTACAGCACAAAAGAAATTTTCTTTTGAGGTCTGGTACTTCTTTATGTTTTAGACAAAATGGGAAGAGAGCTCTTTCCTTCCATTCCTTCAGGGAAGAAAATAACAATTTTCCTCTCATGCTGAAACACTGGTTTGACACTAAACTGTCAGTCATTAGAGTAACAATATTCCATTGTGTCTTATTTCTCTGGTCTCCTCTAGCACAGATGTGCACCTGTTTGCTAATCGGTTGATGTAGTCCTTCAAGATCCTTGGGTCCAGCTTGCTTTAACTTTCATTTTCCTTTGTTCAGAATTTCCTTTCAGTGCCTTAGAAGCAAGTTGCAATTTTGAGGAAGATCTCTGCAACTTTTCCCAAGATAAAGAAGGACCAGGCTGGACCCGAGTGAAAGTAAAACCAAACATGTATCGAGTCGGCGACCACACTTCAGGTTTAGGTAAACCAGGCATCTGCCCATGTGGGACATTCAGGGAGGGCAGGAGGGGTGGGAATTCATGATCCGTTTGCCATCCTTACGCCACATCTATGAAGATACCAACTTAAAAATAAAAGGCAGCTGTAAAGGAGCAAAAACAATTGATAAACTTGTATTTGACCATTTTTTAAAACTGGAATTCAAGTTGATGGGCTATCAAAAGCATTTGACAGTTAATTAAATAGCCAAACCTTTGGAAATTATCTTGCTCTCTACTTTATATGGAGAAGTACCTTTAAGAAAAGCTATTGGAATCCAGTGATATAAAGTATCCAGAATAGACAAATCTATAGAGACACAAAGATTAGTGGTTGCAAGTGGCTGAGGAGAGGGCAATGCAAAGTTATTGTTTAATGGGTAATAAATTTCCTTTTGGGTGATGAAAATGTTCTGGATCTAGATAGTGGTTGTACAGCACAATGAATGTACTAGATGCCACTGAATTGTACACTTGAAAATGGTTAAAATGGTACATTTTATGCTATGTGTATTTTATTGCAATAAAAACTATATCGTGGGAGAATAAAAGCTATTGGAAACGTTGGGTGGGCACTTGAGGGATACGTCTGCGAGGAACTCTTAGCGACCTGTTTGAGGTCCCTGTATAAGGATTGCTTATCACTTTGATGGTCTCCCTTGTGAAGCTCACTCTAGTAGAAGCTAGTGGAAAGAACTGGTTCTCAAGGGGTCAGTATCTCATTTATTTATTCAACAATTACTTACACATTAGGCACTGGGATGAAATTACCAGAATGCTGATGAAGCTTAAGTTTCAGAGCCCTACCTGTGAATGAGCCCTGAAAAAGCCTCGAAAGGGGCCTTTGCAATATTATACCTATAATTTTGTATTGTTTTCTTAGAGGTTGACTAACTTATAGACATATACAGGCCCTACAAAAACATACTCTGACTTTGGCCAGACTAATTCTTGGGAGATACATAGTAACAAATCAGGTATGAAGCCTGTCCTCTCTGGCTGACAGTCATTTCAATGGACAAGGAAAACATTAGACAAATATATACACAAATAAACTTATGATTACAAGTTGTGGTAAGTGCTATAAGAGAAATGAAGAGTGAGCTCTGAGAGCGAATAGAGGAAGGAACCTAATATTGGTTGTTGGTTCAGGGAATCCCCTTCGGAGGGAAGTGGCATTAGCAAGGTATTCCAGGCAGAGGGACCATCTGTGAAGGCCTTGAGTTTGCAAAGAGTTGGACACGCCAAGCAATTAGAAGGTTAGCACGAGTGTACCATGAGGAGGAGAATGGAAGCAAAATGAAGTTAGAGAGGAAATTAGATCATGGGTATAGCAAGCCACTGTAAGCATTTGGGATTTTATTCTAAAGGAAATGAGAGCCACTGCAAGATTTTCAGTAGAGGAGGATTAAATGTAGGTTTCATAAAGATTGTTCTGGCTATCTTACATTAAACTGTTCAGGATGCCACAACAAAATACCACAGACTGGATGACTTGAACAATAGAAATTAATTTTCTTCTGGTTCTAGAAGCTGAGAAGTCCAAGATCAAGATGCCACAGGATTGGTTTCTTGCGAGACCTCCTTCTTGGCTTGTAGACGGTGGCTCCTCAGCGTTTCCTCATGTGGCCTTTCCTGTGTGTGTGTGTGTGTGTGTGCACATGGAGAGAGAGGGTGTGGTGTCTCTTCCTCTTCTCATAAAGACGCCAATCCTATGGGATTGAGGTCCCACCCTTATAACCTGATTTCACCCTAATTACCCCCTTAAACATGCTATCTTTCAAATAGAATCACATTAGGGTTAGACTTCAACGTGGGTGGGGGCGGAGGTTGTATACAATTCAGTCCCTAATACCTCTCATGTGAAATAAGCAAAGAACTTCTTTCCAGATGAGTTAAATAATTGGGTAAAACTAAACTATATAGCAAAAACTGAGGCACCCAAAAGAAAATTGATGAGGGAGGTGCAGAAAAAGACAGTAAGTCCTTGTATAACATCCTTTTGTTCAATGCTATTTCATTTTAATGTTGATGAGATGTCATAGGAACTGAACTCTTTTTTATATCAATTACCTGATGGTAAAATTGGTTTCATTATGCAAAGTTGCAGAACTTATCAATGACATTATGTGAGGACGTACTGTATTATCTTTATCTTTTCTGCCCAGACTTTGTAAGATACATAGATCTGTTTTAAGTTTACCATGGGGGTGGTGGAACAGGCAAGAGGGGAGTCCTCAAATTTATTTCTCTTTATGTTATTTAGAAAAAATAAGGGGAGAATCTTCAGATCTTCAGCACCTGGTCCATGTGATTAAAAACCTGCTCTTCATGGGCAGATTTAACCTATGACCACGAGAGACATACAACCACTACCCTCAGGACTGCCGGGCCAGCATGGAATCTTTCCATCTCCACTGGTCACTGCAGAGATAAGAAAGAAAAATCTGCTCTGAGCTGTATGTTCAGTGTGGCTCAGTATTGGGTATTCAATCTAAGTCAATCCTAATTGATGACCAGAATCTGAGTAGATGTACTTGTTCATTAAGTTTACTTAGACTTGGAGGAGGTTTATTAGCAATAGAGTCACATAGGTATATTCTATTACTAAACCACAGAAACTACAAAATATAGAAATAATATGGTGATGGAAGGAGAACTGACTCTGGATGTTGAGCACACAATGCAACACACAGAGGAAGTATTATAGCATTGTGCACCTGGAACCTACGTAATTTTACTAACAATAAAAAATAAATAAGTAAAGCCTATGGAAATAGTCTTTTGACAAAGTTCACTACTTTAACCATATTTTCTCACTTGATAATCTGGGCTAGATTATTTAAACATTTCATTGCTGATACACGGAATGGTTTGTCCTGTTTGCAGGGTATTATTTGCTGGCCAACACGAAGTTTACATCTCAGCCTGGCTACATTGGAAGACTCTATGGCCCCTCCCTGCCAGCAAACTTGCAGTATTGTCTACGTTTTTATTATGCCATCTATGGGTTTTTAAAAATGAGTGACACCCTAGCTGTTTATATCTTTGAAGAGAACCATGTGGTTCAAGAGAAAATCTGGTCAGTGCTGGAGTCCCCACGAGGCATTTGGATGCAAGCAGAAATCACCTTTAAGAAGCCCATGCCTACAAAGGTATAGTAGAACTAGCACAATCCTTTGTTGCTTTGTGGTTGCTGACCTGGATTAGTGAATTTCTGAATTTAAATCTGAAATTTGGACTTCTGCTTTTAAAATCTTCCTTTTAACTTTGCCCTTTAATACTGGAAATGCCACTAGATAGGAAGTATCCAGGGTTCTAAAATTTTTAAAGGCAATATGTAGAAGTTCATCAAGTAGAAGAGCAAGTCTAGTAAGTTTGTAAAGAGATTTATAAATAGGTGGGTATTTAATAACAAGATACCTGGCTCTAAAGAGATTAAGGAGCCAAAAACCCAACATGTAGACAAGATACATGGGCGGAGATAATCTTTCTGTCATGTTTCATAATGTCTGGGAATGCTGGGACAGGGCTGCAGCAGAATACTGAAGTGCCAGCATAATTAAAGCAAGGCAGCTGAGGGTCGGTTTTAGCTCAAGTGGGTACTTTGTCATGGCAGACGAAAGGGCAGCTGAGTGCAGAGTAGAAATAGTAAGATCATTAACTACTGGCAAGATAATCAATACATTATAGAACAAATTAGGGTGGTTCCATACACAGAACATGGAAAATTATACTTTTAAGTGGAATAAGTTTTAATGTGAAATTGAATGAAGGCACTAAGTATGGAAAAGGAGCCTACGCTTCAGTTTTTCAAGTTATACTCAGTATCTGTTGTCAGTCCAAAATTTCTAAGTCACTTTGAATACGAGTAAGGCAAGATTGAGATACTCTGATTTGGGTTCCTTTCCATTTTCTTTCAGGTGTTTGTTAGGGGCTTCTGCATGTCATGTC
>PVJL010007916.1:0-56582 GCA_004026885.1 Lyroderma lyra | reverse complement strand
CAGCGCATTGTTACTGACGCACAGCCTGCACAGCCATAACGTGTCAGCGCATTGTTACTGACGCACAGCCTGCACAGCTGTAACGTGTGTGTCAGTGCATTCTTTCATGACTTCCCAGAGGAATTAATTTCATGGAATATTGCTGGATTACCACTTGTCCTTCTAGCACCATGGAGATATCTGAAAAGACAGAATAGGCAATTTTCCCCCTTAGTTTTATTAATAAGCTTAATTAAGCAAACATTTATTTCAAGGATTGTTTATGAACCTGAGAACACAACCTCCCACCACACTTCCAAATTCCTAATCTTGTGGGTATTTCATGCCTTAAAATTGCTGCATTTTTAGGGATTCTTTTCCCAAGTGTTTTTGGATGCGGTAACATTATTTTTTCATACTCACATTGGGATTCTCTAGGAATCCTCTGGTTCTCTGAGCTCATAGACCAGATACTATAAGCTTAATTCACTTACTTGGAAATTGACAATTCACACATTAATAAAGATTTTCCACTTTCACTTGGGAAATAATATAATAACTTATTTCCTTTTGCACGGATATCTCTATCTTTTTCTCCGTTTCTTGTATGACTTTTTCTGGCTATTTTCTGCTCTATTTTTTTCTGTATCTAGCTCTAGTAGAAGCATCTCTCTAAATAATCCGCAAGCCACCTCCCTATAGCATCAGTCACTGTACCACTGATGGACCATGAGCTTCTATTTTCTATTCATTGTGAAGTTACATGCATATCTATACAATGCTCAAAGATGCATTAGTATTTGTGACCTGCCCATTTCATATCAGTCTTCAAACCAAGACATTTGGTTCTCCCTTAGTTTCATGCTCCAAATAAGGATTGCCTAATATACATATCTGAAAGCCAAATGTCAAGCCAGATAAAAAAGTTTGCAACATGTTTGACAACCTTAATAAAGTTAATATATAAACTTACTCTAATAAATCAATAAGCAAAAGATGAACTAAGCAATAGGAAAGTGGGCAATGGACATATATACACATATAGGCAAATCATAAAAAAATAAAATAAATACTACTGGAAAATAAATCCATAAACATATCCAACCTTATTTATAATCAAAAACTTAAAATTAATTAAAAATAGTGCATTTGTCTATTAAATAGATAAAAGTCTTTTAAAATATAAGAATCTGGAGTATGATGTTTGTGTTAATTGCAGTATACATACTGTATATGTTTGTATTCTGTTTAGTAATAAAAATATACATCACTTAGGACTGAATATATATATACATATATATATATACACTCACACATATATGAGTTATATATATAAATACTTAAATATATAATATATATTTATATAGATATAAAATGCTGGAGAGGTTAGGATGCAAAGAATAAGGATTATCATAATTTTTAGTGTGAGGGTAAATTAACATAATCTTTCTAGATGACAATTCAATTACATGTATCAAAAAGAAAGCCCCTAGATATGTATACCTTTTAGTATAACAACTGCACTTCTAGGGGTTTATGGTGAGGAAGCAATCATGGTTATACACAAAGATTTAGCTACAATATTCACAATAGTAATATTTGTAATACTCAGAAATTAGAAACTGCTCAGTTATTTATCAGTAGGGGATGGTTAAATTAGTTGTGACAGCTAAAAAGGGCTTAGTGTTATAAAAGCTTTAGCCACAGCTCTTCAAGTCAAGGATCCACATTTTGCCTTGGGAATCAATGAAAATAAAGCCACCAACTGTCTCTATGTCTCAGACATGAGTAGAGCAAAGTTAGTATTCTTGTTTGAGTATTAGCAGGGCAGTGCTAAAGTGTCTGCTATAGTCTCCTGACCCAGGAGAAATTCATCCAAAGCAGCAGTGAACCCTTGAGGGTCAAGACAAAGACTTAGATTTTTCTTTTTTTTTTTTTTGCTGTTGAGTGATTGCATTCTGCATTTCTTCTGGGAGGATTGACATTTTTATATCTCCATCCAAGTGAGCCACAGCAATAGCACTGCATTATGATGTCCATCCTTGGACTTGAAAATCAAATTGGTCATTACATTACATTACACTAGGCAGGAAAGTATTTGGCCAGGGGTCTTCCTAAGGGAAGTGGGCCAAAGATAAACCACATTGTATGTGCACCAATATTGTTTTTTTAAGGCCACCTGCCCCCTGAAGAGAGTACATAAAAAAGCAGGAAGGCATTCACATGTAATTTCCTTCAGTGATGATGAAAAGTTCGTGGGATAATTAATTATATAGAATAATGTCCTCGTTATTAGGGTGTGGAATTAGACTAAAATACTAAAAATGGTACCATGTTACCTGGTCTAATGTTTAGTTTTTTCAAAGGCTTTTCATATTTACTTTCCATTTGGATCCTCAATATTAATCATGTGGGATTAGGTTATCTGTGTCCCATAATGACAGGTGCATGGACTTGTTAGACAGACCTTGATCCCCAAACAAAGAAAAGAAAATGAATGTGGTACAAATGTAGATAAGGTTGTAGGTATGAATGTGACAATCTGAGAGGATTCCTTCCTATGGGCCTAAATTTTTAGTGTGGAGCTGGAGCTTCATCAGCTAATGAAGAAAAGGACATCACTGAGGTGAAGGAATACCTACCATGGAGAGGAGAAGTTACTACCTGAAAGTAGAGGTTTCACCATTCACCAGTCCTGAAATTAAGCCACAAACTATATAAGATTCAGGTTCTGGTGCCAGGGGACCAAAATTCTTTATAAACAGACATAAGGCAATGAGAAGGTCCAAGGTGGCAGATTAAGTAAACATTATACCTACTACCACCCAGGATCACATCAAACTTACAAATAAATTATATTAATTAAACAATCAACCTTTAGAATCATCTGAAGATTAGCTGAACAGAATCCTATAACTAAGAATATAAAGACGAGGCTGCATCGAGACCAGAAGTAGGCAGAGACAGGAAACGAGCTGACTCCAAACCGACAGATAGTGGTTGAATACTGGGGGGGACACCATGGTGGCAGTTGTCCCCAGAAAAGGGAGGGGTCCTAGCCTCACACCGGGCTCCCCAGCCCAGGTGTCTTGTGCTGGAAAGAGGCATCCCCACAAAAACTGGCAGTGAAAGTCAGCAAGGATTCTATCTGTCCATCCCAGTGAGATGGACAGCAGCTGGAAACCCAGGTACCCTCTTGAAAGGTGTGCACACATATTGATTGACTCACATGCAAGCACTCACCTGGTCTCTGGTGGAGGGGAGGCACCATAGAATTATAAGGAGGGACTGAGTTGCATGGTTTCAGAGTGAGAGCTGGAGGGATCACTGTCCCTGTGTGAAGCCTGCCTCATGTGTGGCCTATATGAGGGCACCATCTTTTCTATATTAAACTCTCTTCCATAGGGCTAAATCTGAGACTTCATTGGTCTGGCAGATATGCATGGGTGCACCACTTTTGTGATGCCCTAGGTCCCCACCCCACACAGCTACTACATCCCCCAAGTTACTCTCGGCTACTGAGCAACCAGCCCCACCCCACTAGCCAGCCACTCCCTACACAACAGCATCTCCTGGGCTGCTCTCAGGGATCTGTGGGCCTGTGGCTAGCAGTAGCTGACCATGGTGTTCTCAGAGCATTTTTGCAAAGTGGTTGCAGGCCTGGTCTGGTGCAAGAAACTAAACTGCATTAACTTTGTAAAAACCATTGCCCATTCCCTTTAACTCCCTGGAACCCTATCCTGCTCACTTAGTGCTGCAGTGCCAGGTGCAATCTATACTACTGAGGATCCAGCCCCACCCCATAGCTACGAAAACCTTTTACAACAGCAGATGCCTGCAGCAGCCCAGTAAACTTTGGGTGGTGAACAGTGAGCCATGGTATGCACTACAGCCTTTCTTGGGCAACTCTTAAAAATTTGCAGGCCTGAGGTGAGTGGTGGCTGGTTGTGGTGTTCTCAGGGCATTTGATGAAGTGGTCACAGTCCGGGTACTACCCTGAGGTGAGTGGTGACTGGCTGTAATGTTCTCAGGGCATTTTGTGAAGTGATCACAGGCTAAGCACTGGCCTAAGAGCTGTGTTAAACTTGCATAAAACCACTGGCCACACCTCATGATTCACTGGGACTCCACCTTGCCCAGCTAGGGTTACATCACTGAAGGCACTCTCCGTACTGTGTCAACCAGCCTAGCCCTTGCCCCTAAAAAGACTCTTTCAATGGCTGGGCCTTACAGGCAGCTAGCAGGTGGCAATAAGCCTACAGGGCCCGGGCCTTTAGCTAAGCTGCTTCAGGTACAATGCTGGTGGCAGTCAGCCTCTGTTCATAGTGAGGTCACCCACACGTACCTCTAGGTTCAGCACAGGCAGCATCCAAACACATATTGCTTTGTGGCTCCTACCATATCAGCATGGCTCAGTAACAGGCAAGGGTGTAATTGGCCTACACAAGAACCCTCCCAAGAGACACCAGAAACAATGCACCAAGAGGCTGGATTCACACCACAATAAAGCACTACCTGGTTAGCCCCACCGGCTGGATACCCAAAGGGCAGTCTCAACAAGCACAAGAGCCTACTGGGGCAAATTCCCCTGTAAAGGATCAGTCCACACACAGCAGCTCATACACTGTGGCCTTAGCCAATCTTCACAGTCAGCCTGGAAGTCTATCCTACCCACTGATGTGCCAAAAGCAATCAAGGCTCAACTATAACAGAAATGCATACACAATACACTCAAAAGACTCATAGAGCACGTGCACAGGAGATCAGGGAGACTACACCATTGGACTATGCAGGATCCCATACTACATAAGAATATCCAGCAAAGACTGAAAGACATAAGATATCTACCTACTACATAGAAGCAAACACAGAGAAGCAGCCAGAATGAAGAAACAAAGAAACATGTCCCAAATAAAAGTAAAGGAGAAACCTCCAGAAATAGAACTAAATGAAATGGAGGCAACTAACCTACCAGAGACAGAGTTTAAAACACTGGTTATAAGAATGCTTCAGGAACGTAGTGACAATTTCAACAGAGATAGAAAGCACAAAGAAAAACATAGAAGTTATAAAAAAGAACCAGTCAGAAATAACACACACAATAACTGAAATAAGGAATACATTAGAAGGAGTCAACAGCAGATTAGATGAAGCACAGGATCAAATCAGCGATTTAGAAGACAAGGTAGCAGAGAACACCCAATTGGAACAACAAAAAAGGAAAAATAATTAAAAAATGAAGATAGTTTAAGGGGCACATGGGACAACATCAAGCGTACCAAGACTCACATCATAGGAATACCAGAAAGAGAAGAGAGGGAGGAAGAGCTTGAGAACAGATTTGAAGAAATAATGACTGAAAACTTCTCTAACGTGAAGAAAGAATAGACATATGAGGTCTGACCATTAAGTTTGCGAACTTGCCACCATATGCTTACATTGGCAGCACTGTACAAAAAACCCAGCAAAGTTTCATAACCTTGGTATATGTGTATCTCACAGCTGTGTTCATGTTTACATGTGGCAGTGTCTTTCTTAGTGGTGTTCATTATTGTTGTTGGGTATTTTTGTGTGCCGTCATGAGAATGACAGAGCTTGAATTAGAGCAATGAACATTAAATTTCTTGTTAAACTTGGCAAGAATGTAAGTGAAATTAGGGACATGTTAGTTCAAGTTTATAGGGATAATGCCATAATAAAATGGCAGTGTACATGGAGTAAACATTTTTCTGAGGGGAGACAAAGTGTCACTGATGAAGACAACACTCAGAGTGGCCAGTAACAAGCAGAACTGACTAAAACATTGCAAAAATTTGTTGAATTGTGCATCAAAATAGTTGGCTGACTGTGAGAAGCATAGCAGACCAAGTAAACATTGATAGAGAAACAATTAGGAAGATCTTCACTGAAAATCTTGGCATGAGAAAGGTATATACAAAAATGGTCCTGAAGGAGCTCACAGATGAACAAAAGCAAAAGAGAAGCAAAGTATTCCAAGACTCTTGGAGAGGCAAGATGATGTTTTGGGCTGCGTTTGTTATTGGTAATAAAACATGGATGTGCCAAAAGACCCTGACACAAAGTGTCAAAGTGCTCAATGGAAGTCAGCCAATTTTCCACGACCAAAAATTTTCCCAGTCCAAATCAAATGTCAAAACAATGTTGCTAACCTTTTTTTTTTTTATATCAGAGGGATTGTTCATTCTGAATTTTATCAATTAGACAAATAGTCAACCAAGTTTACTATTTGGAAGTGCTGAGCAGGCTGTATGAAAAAAATTAGATGAAAATGACCTGAACTTTTCATCAACAACTCATGGCATTGCATCACAATAATACACCAGCTCACATGGCATTGTCTGTGAGGGAGTGTTCAGCCAGTACACAAATAATGGCATTAGGACACACTCCCTACTCACCTGATTTCGCCCCCAGTGACTTTTTCTTTACCTGAAGATAAAGGAAATATTGAAAGAAGGATATTTTGATGACATTCTGGACATGAAGGATAATAGGACCACAGCTCTGATGGTCATTCCAGAAAAAAAGTTTCAAATTATTTTGAAGGGTAGACTAGGTGCTGGTGTTGGTACATAGCTTTCTGAAGGGAGTACTTCAAAGGTGACCATAATGATATTCAGCAATGAGGTATGTAGCACTTTTTCTAGGATGAGTTTGTGAACTTAATTGTCAAAACATGTACAAGCCCAGGAAGCACATCAAGTCTCAATCAAGGTGAACCCAAACAAGCCCACACCAAGGCACATCATAGTTAAAATGGCAAAGGTTAAAGAAAAAGAGGGAAGCAAGAGAAAGACAACTAGTTACTTACAGGGGAGCTCCCATAAGACTATCAACTGATTTCTCAACAGAAACTGTACAAACCAAAAGGGAGTGCATAGCAGGAAATATTCAAAGTACTTAAAATCAAGGGCCTACAACCCAGCCAGGATATCATTTAAAATTGAAAGAGAGATAAAGAGCTTCCCAGACAAGAAAAAACTAAAGGAATTCATTGCCACCAAGCTAGTGTTATTAAAAATGTTAAAAGGACATTTATAAACATAAGAAAGAAGAAAACAAACAAAAGAAAATAAAAAATATTAATAATAATATGCCAATAACTATGTACCCATCAATAATCACTTTAAATGTAAATAGATAAAATGTGTTAATTAAAAGACATAGAGTAGCTGAGTGGATAAGAAAATAAGACCCATACATATTCTTCTATCTACAAGAGACTCACTTCAGAAAGGACACCAGAAACTGAAAGTAGAGGGATAGAAAAATGTTTCACACACATGGAAACAAGAAAAAAGCTGGGGTTGCAATACTTATACCAGTCAAAATATACTTTTAAATGAAGACAGAGAGTGTTCCCTGGTGGTTTAGTGCCTAGGCTTCGGCACTTTCACCACTGCAGCCTGGGTTTGATTCCCAGCCAGGGAGCTAGCCAAAAAAAAAAAAAAATTAAGAAAGAATAAGAGACAAAAAAAGGACATTACGTGATAATAAAGGGATCAATCCAACAAGGGTACATCACCCTAGTAAACATGTACGCACCCACAGGCAAATATAAAGCAAGTATTGACCGACATAAAAGCAGATACCAACAGTAACACAATCATTGTAGGGGAATTTAACATCCCACTGACACCAATAAACAGATCTTCCAGACAGAAAATCAACATGGAAACAGTGGCCTTAAATGACACACTGGACCAGATGGATTTAATTGATATTTTTAGAGCATTTCACCTCAAAGCAGCAGAGTATACATTCGTTTCAAGTGCACATGGAACATTCTCTTAGATAGACCACATGTTAAGCCACAAAACAAGTCTCAATAAATTTAAGAAGATTGAAATCATATGAAGTGTCTTCTCTGATCACAGTGGTATGAAACTAGAACTCAATTAAAAGAAAAAAACTGAAAAACACACAAACAGATGTAGGCTAAATAACATGCTACTAAATAATGACTGGGTCAACAGTGAGAAAAAAATAAAAAGATACCTTGAGACCAATGAAAATGAAAACACAATGACCCAAAATCTATGAGACATAGCAAAAGCAGTCCTCAAAGGGAAATTCATAGCAGTTCAGGCTCACCTAAAGAAACAAGAAAAATCTCAAATAAACAAGTTTCACCTTACACCTAAGGAAACTGGAAAAAGTACAGCAAATGAAGCCCAAAGTGAATACAAGGTAGGAACTAATAAAGATCAGAGCAGAAGTAACTGAAACTAAGACTAAAGCAAAAAAACCAAAAGATCAATGAAAACAAGAGCTGGTTTTGAAAAGAAAAAATCATCAAACCTTTAACCAGACTCATCAAGAAAAAAAGAGAGAGGACGCAAATAAGTAAAATCAGAAATGAAAGAGAAGTGACAACAGACACCGCAAAAATACAAAAAATTATAAGAAAATACCAGGAGCAACTATACACCAACAGATTGAACAATCTGGAAGAAATGGATCAATTCCTATAAGCATATAATCTTCCAAGGCTGAATCAAGAAGAAAAAGAGTATCTGAACAGACCAATTACTACTAATGAAATGAAATCAGTTGTCAACAAGCTTCCAACAAAACAATATCCTGGACCAGATGGCTTCATGGTGAATTGTACCAAGCATTAAAAAAAAAAATTTACATCTATTCTGTTCAAACTATCCAAAAAATCCAAGAGGAAGGAAGCCTCCCAAACTCATTTTACAAGACCACCATTACTCTGATTCCAAAACCAGAAAAAGACACCACAAAAAAAACAAATAAACAAAATAAAAAAACAACTATAGATCAATATATCTAATGAACAGAGACACAAAAAGCCTCAACAAAATATCAGCAAACCAAATTCAGCAGTACATTAAAAAGATTATACACCACGATCAAGTGGGATTCGTTCCTACTATGCAAGACTGGTTCAATACCTGCAAATCAATTAATGTGATACAACACATAAAACAAAAAATAAAAATTATATGGTCATATCAATAGATGCAGAAAAAGCATCGGACAAAATTCAGCATCCATTTATGATAAAAAAAAACTCAGCAAAGTGAGAATAGAGGGAACATACCTCAATATAATAAAGGCCATATATGACAAATCCACCATTAATATACTTAGTGGGGAAAAGCTAAATGCATTCTCTTTGAGATCAGAAACAAGATAGGATGCCCACTTTCACCACTTTCATTCCACGTAGTACTGGAAGTCCTAGCCACAGCAATCAGACAAGAAAAAGAAATAAAAACCATTCAAATGGGAAAGGAAGAAGGTAAAAGTGTCATTACTTTCAGATGACATGATACTATATAGAAAGAACCCAAAAAAATCTACCTAAAAGCTATTAGAACTGATAAATTAATTCAGTAAAGTAGCAGGATACAAAATTACTATCCAGAAATTGGTTGCATTTTTATACACCAATAATGAATAGCAGAAAAATTTTTTTTAAAAATTCTATTTATAATTGCATAAAAAATAAAATAAAATAAAATACTTAGGAATAAATTTAACCAAGGAAGTAAAAGACTTGTCCTCAGAAAATTATAAGATATTAAATAAAGCAATGATAAATAAATGGAAACGTATACAGTGCTCATGAGTAGGAAAAATTAATGTAGTTAAAATAGGCATACTACACAAAGCAATCTATGAATTCAATACAATCCTTATTAAAATACCAATGGCATTTTTCACTGAACTAGAACAAATAATTCTAAAATTTATATGGAACCATAAAAAACCTAGAATAGCAATGGCAAGTCTGAAAAAGAAGAACAAAATTGGAGGTATCTTGCTACCAGATAACAATTTATACTACAAGCCCATGATAATCAAAACAGTATGGACTGGCATAATAACAGGCATGTAAGTAAATCAGTGGAACAGAATACAGAGCCCAGAAATAAATTCATGCAGTCTCTGACAAAAGAAGCAAGAATTTACATAGAGGTAAAGACAGTCTATTTAATAAATGGTGCTGGGGAAACTGGACAAACACATGCAAAAAAAAAGGAAATTGGACCACCTTTTTACTCCATATACAAGTATAGACTAAAACTGGATTAAAGACTTAAATGTAAGACTCAAAATCATAAAACTCCAGAAGAAAATATAAGAAGTAAACTCTCAGACATTACCCCTGGTATATTTTTACTGATGTATCTTCTCTGGCAAGCGTAACAAAAGAAAAAATAAACAAATGGGACTATATCAAACTAAAAAGTTTTTTTCACAGAAAAGGAAACCATCACCAAAATGAAAAGACATCCTATGAATACGAGAAGATATTTACCGATGATATATCTGATGAGGGGTTAACATCCAAAATTTATAAGAAAAATCATACCACTCAACAGCAAAAAAATCACAAGCAATTCAGTTAAAAAGTGGGTAGAGGGAGTTCCCTGGTGGTGTAGTGGCTTAAGGTTTCAGCGCTGTCAATGCTGCAACCTGGGTTTGATTCCCAGCCAGGGAGCTACCCACATAAAAATAAATAAAAAAGTGGGTAGAGAACCTGAATAGACATTTCTCCTAAGAGGACATATGGATGGTCAATAGACAAATGAAAAAGATGCTTAATGTCACTAATCATCAGAGAAATGCAAATTAAAACCACAATGAGATACAACCTCACTCCAATGAGAATGGCTATCATCAAATCAACAAATAAGTGTTGGCAAGGATGTGGAGAAAAGAGAACCCTTGTGCACTATTGGTGGGTTTGCAAATTGGTGCAGCCCCTATGGAAAACAGTATGGAGTTCTCAGAAAATTAAAAATACAACTACCTTATTACCCAGTAATTCCACTCCTGGGTATTTGTCTAAAGAAATCCAAAACACTAATTTTATATATATATGTATCCCTATGTTTACTGCAGCAGTATTTCCTCTGCCATAAAAAAAGAATGAAATCTTACCATTTGCAACAACATGGATGAACCTAGAGATTATGATGTGAAGTGAAATAAATCGACTGAAAAAAAGAACATATGATCTCACTTATATATAGAATCTAAAGAACAGAATAAACAAACAATGAAAACAGAGATAGGCTCAAAGATATAGAGAACAAACTGATGGTTTTTAAATGGGAGGGAGCTTGGGGGATAGGTAAAAATGGTGAAGGGATTAATAAGTACTAATTGGCAGCCACAAAATAGTCATGGGGATGTGAAATACAGTATGGGGAATATAGTTAATAATGTAAAACCTATATGTGGTGTCAGGGGAGCACTTCATAAATTATGTAAATGCCTACCCACTGTACTGTAAACCTGAAAATAATATAAAATAACATTGCATGTCAACTATAATTTAACGATACAGTAGACTCTCAGTTAACCAGTACCCATAGGGATGGGTAAATGCCAGATAAATGTAAATAGACTCCATTAACCAGAACTCAAGCAGCTGGTAAGAGTGCTGACTGCTTGAGTTACTGTTAATGGAGATTCTACTGTACATACATGTATATAGTCACAGGATGAAGAGTATAGCACATGGAATATAGTCAGTGGTGTTGTAATAGCTACGTAAGGCATCAGGCGGGTAGTAGACTTGTTGGGGTTATCACTTTGTGAGGTGTGTAAATGTCTAATCATTAAAGTTCTTTTGTACACCCAAAACTAATTTTTTTAAAAAAAGACATAAGGCAAAATGACAGAAAACTGGTTGTAAACACAGGTCAAAGACATGTTTGGCCCACTGTTATGAATGGGGGAGTTTCAAGCCATTCAGAATTATACTTTAACATACCTAAAGCAAAAGGGGCAAAGGAGCAGGTTAATATATGAAATACTCTCTGTCAGAGATTCAGAGTGTGATGTTTCATGCCTGGGTCTGCAGCTAGCTGTTGTGTGGCCTTGAGTTTATGTCACAGAGTCTCTGGGCTTTGTCCTCATTATTCATTCTAAAAAAATTATCTAAATTGAAGATTCCTCTGGAATTTTCCCTCCCTTTGTAGTGAGCAAAAGATCTGAAAATAATGTATATTTCTGAAATCAATGAGTTGAGAGATCTGGATAGTATCCAGATACAACCAACAAAATAGCAATGAAAAACTTCGGCTGTAGGTCTGCAAATCTACCACAGCATGCCTTCTACCCCAGAATGACTCACACTGAGAGAAGCTGTAACATCTCCTCTTTGTTGCTTGTCAAAGCCAAAAGTTGAATTAAATCAGATGAGACTTTTAAAAAAGGAAAAACAAAACAGATGAGCCTTTTAAGAAAAAAGTGTTGGTCAGCTAAAGACATTCAAAAACACATGTCATTCTGCCTTTGTGGGATCTGAAGACTAAATATAGTATCTGCAGGAGGCATGCTTTTACAGTTTAGCAATTATTTTCTAAAACATGGCTGTGATTCTACAAATGCTAAAGTATCATACCCATTTTTCTAGATAAAGCTTTACTGAGCATATCTTTATGGATTTGTGAAAATTTTGACATTTTAGTGAAGTGTCTTAATGTTAGAATTTTTGTTTTGTTGTACTTTGTGTTTTTGTATTTTGAAATTCTATTACAACTTAATGTCAAACAGTTAAATGAATGCAAATGCATTATATAGTATGTCTTGCTATGCTGTCAATAACATCTTAATGAAAAGCTCTGGAATGTCACTGACTGGATTACAGTAATTTTGTGAATAATTATTCCACCTTCTCTGGAGTTGCCATGTCTAAATTTATCTGCACAAGTGATTTCAAAGGATTTTAACTTCAGAAGAAAAGTTAAATTTAACTGAAAATCAACCCTCTGGTAAATTGTTGAGGTCCACCACTTATAACAAGCACCTAATTAGGTTCAAACATGAGTAATTTATGGTATTGTTGGCATAAATTGAAATGTTCCTATGGGATGATAGAAGGCCATTTCTGGAAACTATCACTCATACTAATTATAGGCCTAACTGGGGCTATTCAGTCAGTAAAGTAGGTGGTGGACTAACCCAGCAACCTGGCCAACTCTGTCTATCCAGCAGGACATAGATGATTCTAAATACTGTGACGGCAAAAAAGACAGTAAAAAACCAGTTAATATAGCCACTGTTTAGTTCTTATATACAGATATTCCTTTTTAACTGCACAATAGAGGTTTGTGATTGTATATTCCACAGCTTGCTGCAAAGCTTGATTTCTTCCCTCCCTCAGCAAATTTTATTTGTTGTGTTGGGAAGCCCTTACACTATGAGACTTTATAAAGTTAAAATTGGTAACCCTAATTTAAAAAAATCGCTGACATTTCTGTTTCGACTTCTTTTCTAGGTACTTAACTGAGAAATTTTATGGGCTTTTACAGGTCTAAGGGCAGTCTAGCTCCTTTGGCTAACACAGCCTTGTGGTTGTATATCTATGCAGATCCTCTCTCGACCCCACTGCTTCACCTGCTCCCAAAAACTTTAGAAGAGAGTTAAAATTATGTACTCTGAGAAAAGTTTGCTCAGTTACCTTTTAGGATCTGCTGACAGTAAATATTTTTTGTTGAAACAGGGAATGATAGGAGCAAAGAGGAGATTCCATTGTCCTTCAACAATGTACAGTTTTTTAAGTAGAAAATTGAAGCAGTAAAGCCCTGATAATCTAGGGCAGTGGTTCCCGACCTTTTTCCACCTGTGTGCTCCATTTAAACCCATTTTTATAAATTGTACCCCTTGTTTTTAAAATAGCTGTTTTTAAATATTGACACTTTTGTTCAGTGCCTATCTTAATGTAAAATAGTGGAAATGAGGTAATAAGCTAGGAAAGAAAAATTACTACACTAAAAGTACAAACCACAGATTTAATTTTACAATATTCCTAACACAGTTAAATATTGATAATGTTGATCAAGTAATGATGAACAAACTTCTAATTTATTATTAATAATATTTATTTGAGTTATCTGAAAAGTTTGTAATAATTGTTATGCAGATAACTATCTGATTGAAATGTTGGTGAGATTGTTGGGCTTGCTTTAATGCACTTAATTTCTTGAAATCAGTCTCAAAAGATGC
Source organism: Lyroderma lyra (assembly GCA_004026885.1). Lineage (NCBI taxonomy): Eukaryota > Metazoa > Chordata > Mammalia > Chiroptera > Megadermatidae > Lyroderma > Lyroderma lyra. The sequence goes on along the minus strand of PVJL010007916.1, from coordinate 42,590 downwards.
AAGATACCGTCTTAAATCTGGACTTGCATTAAGCTTATTGTGGTATTTATTTTTTATGAAGGTCTAAGAAGAAAAAGCTCTCTCCACTAGTGCAGTGTTAGTAAATGGCAAGAGGTATTTGAGTGCCTTCTCACTGAGCTGTTTGTATTCCTCACTAACATCTACACAGAAAATAATATGATGCTTTCTTTTAAAGTCAGAATTTAAAGAAGAATCAGTTGAAAGTTTGATTAACTGCTCCTTCTCATTGATTAATAGTTTAGCTTCTTCTAAAAATTCTTCATAGAAGGGATCTTCATTCCAGTTGTTTTCTTTTCCACATTGAGAGGAGTACTTAAAAAAACACTTTAAGACCTCCATATGCCTTACAATATTCTCTTTCACATTTTGGGATAGGTGCAAGTCATTCTCGGATAAGAAGTTGTTTCAAAAACTTCAGGCTGACCTCTTTCAATACATGCTTTCCAAAAGTCTAGTTTTTTAATCATTGATTCAATTTTGTTGGTTACTTTCAATATAGTGATGAAGCTGTTTGGAAGTCCCAAGTTACATTTGTTTATTTCTAGAAAAATATCTGATAAATATGTAAGACTTTGAAACCAATCACTGTCCTGAATACTTGGAGCAAAAGGGAAATGATGGTCTTCGAAAGCTACCTGGACTTCATGTCTAAGTTCAAACATCCGTGTACGTACTTTGCCAGGAGATAGCCATCTTACCTCCATATGCAAAAGTAATGTGCTGTGAATACTGTTCATTTCTTCACATAGTGCTTCAAACAATCAAGTTTTGTGGTTGTGACTTAATAAAATTTACAACTTTTACAGCTTCATGAAGAACATCTTTTGTGTTCACTGGAAAGAGGCTTGGATGCAAGACTTTGTCTATGAATGCAGCAGTGACTCCAGGGTACATGGAGAGCTACTTCTTTAATGTGGTCACCATGTAGGCCTATAATACAACTTGACATAGATTTGCCTCCATCAGTGCATACACCACAACAATTCCAAAAACTAATGTCCTTTTCAATGAAATATTCATTGATTGCATTAAAATATCTTCGCCTGTGGTATACTCTGTCAATGGGTAACAAAGCAATCAGATCCATTTTGAAAAAGTACTTTTCACTATTTTTATGAAAAATACACTGTAGAATTGTACACCTGGAACCTATGTAATTTTTGCTAACCAATGTCACCCCATTAAGTTTAACAATAAAAATATAAATAAATAAATACATAAATAAAGCAGCCAAAAGAATAGAAAGCCAAGACATTTCTCTCTGCAGCACAATTAATTCAATAAATTATGAGACAGATTATGTCTTTTCATGTAACAATAAAAACTGCTGACAAAATGTGTGTTCAGGCTGATGACCTAAACCTTTGCTTTGCAAATGAGGAATGGATTCCTAGGCATAAATCCCACAAGTAAAATACTTTACACGTTCAGATAATTAAAAGATGAGAAAATGAACAGAGGTTAAAAAATAACATTTTATTTTGTTCCTTTTAATTTATGTTGTTACATATTGTTATATCTCTATCCTACCCTTTTTATAATTTAAAACAATATGAATACAGTCCAAGTAAATTCCTACACCTTGTCATTGGCAATTATGCTGACGATCATAGCCTAAGATATTTTATAGTTTGCATACTGGGAAACTGACATGTGATTTTACATTTTCTTTTTAATAAATTCTATATTCTGATAAATCTGATCAGCAAAGAAGAAAGGGACCCTACTAATAACAGGTAAATTGAAGACATAACAAAGTGAATATTCGGGCCTAAAAAAATCAAATGTTTTTATTATTTATCATTGGAGTTTGAGTTTATTACATCTCCCTTTGTCTTTCTTTAAGAGCTATATTTAAGAGACGAAACATGGCCTGGATGACCTGGTGCTGATTAAGCATTAGGTTCTGTATGAGCATGTGAAGCAGCTTTGTAAACCACAAAGGACAGTGAGATCTCATATAACTGTTTTGGAAAGTGCTCTTTGGTCATTTCATATATGCAAAGTAGACTTGAATATTGGCTTAATGGAAAGAAATCCAAGACTTCTCCCTCTCTCTTGCACAATGAATTTAATAACTTATGATATGGATTTGTTTTTCCTTCACATAAAGCAGTAACAAAAAATGTTTGGGCTAATAAAATAACTATGTTTAGGGCTTTTCTTAGCCATACCATCTCAGGGATATAGATCTTTTGCAGGAGAAATGGAACGTAAGTCCTCAGATGGCAAATCACTGGGACTTTGTTCACCGTATGAATGAAGTGCCAGAAAGTCGTTTCCAAAAAATTAGTAGTTTATGCTGGAAATGTTTGTAAAAATGCTTGGAATACCTTCGACTCTGGATGCAATTGGTGGATTATCTGGAGAAAATATGTAAAACCTGATGGGTTTTCCTTTACCATCCACTTAACCTCTTGCTTTCCACTCTTAATTCTTTCAAGAATGCAAACTAATTTCAGCATTAGTATATACAGTAAACCATTGTGAGCTTCATTCTGCTTTAAAAAATAAAAGAAGTAATTCCATTAGCTATGCCACTGTGAGTGGTTGTTCATGGGTATCCATTTGTTTATGTGTATCTGTTCTAAGTAAATCCCAGGTTGTAAGAGTTACCCATTTTTCAGTTAACAGAACTCATAGTTTTATTTTTCCAAATTGCAGGTGGTTTTCATGAGCCTGTGCAAAAGTTTTTGGGACTGTGGACTTGTAGCCCTGGATGACATTACGATAGAATTGGGAAGCTGCTGGTTTCCAGGTAAGATGGCCATCATTTCATCTCTCTTTGTCTCCTTGTCTATACATGACATTTCCTGTCTCTTTTAGAAAATACTACATACATTTAATCTGTGCTAGTCCACCCTTTGCTTTTCTTATCAGGAGTGCCTTTCTACAGAACTGTGTAGTAGGCTTTGGAATTTAGAAATGAAGACTCAAATACAGTGTATGTGACTTTGTGTATATAACTTAACCCCTCTCTCCTCATCTGTAAGACAGGTAGTAATACCTACCTGAATATTGGGAATAATACATATAAATTTCCTAGCATAGGACCCGGCACAAAACAGTGCTTTAAAAACAAATACTTCCTATTATAATTAGTATTGCTATTTTTATTGTTGTCTTACACAAATGCAGATTTTAAGCAGTATTGATGAAATTGTAATTATACAGATACTTTACTAAACATATTATTTTAAAATAATAAATTATTTTCTACATGAATAAAATAACAATGGAACAATGGGCCGCATTGATAAGAATGACAAAACAAAGAAGGTGGCTTTGTATTGGACATTATATGTAATGAGAAAATGGTAAATACCTCAACCCAGATTGTTGGTCTGTATCTACTAATTCCCACTGCATCCTAAATCATGGGGTATCCATTTCTTTAACAAACAAGGAAATTGTGGTAGCAGTCTGGTACTGGAGAATAATTTCCATGTGTATTTAATTAAAAGACAATTTGTTTATAGTCTTTTCATTTGCAAGGACAAAACAAAGAAGAACAAGATAAAAATTTCTATACTCAAGACATAGGAAAGGAAATGAGGTTTCATTCACTTGTACTGCATGTAAAATAAAATGAAGTAAAATAATTATCATGCAAGGCATATAAAATATAATCTATTTATTAAGGAAATTGGCTAAGCATCTGAATGTAGGGAGATACACCAATTTCAGCCAAAGGAGAAGTCCCCAATAAGTTGGGAGGTGACACCATTTTAATAATAAGAATTATTTAAGGCATTGAAGATAGCATCCAAAGACATATAATTTGGTTTTTTAAATGGAAAGTATGGCTCCAGGTAGCAAAACACCAAGTTTTAATATTTATTTAGCTGCTATTTATTGAGAACTTCATGTTCTAAATACTTCATATACATCATCTCATTTAATCCTCACAACCTCATGAGATTATTATAGATACTTTACTAAACATATCATTTAGATATTTATTAATATCTCCACATTACAGATAAAAATGCCAATGCACAGAAAAATGGAGTAATCTGTTCCACACATATTAAGCTATGCCTCCAGATTCACATTTAGTTCTCTCACATTCTTTTTCTTCTGCAAAGGACTTGTCCTAAAAACTCCCTTCACTCATCCTGAATTTCTGAAGAAAGTTCCTGAATTATGCTTTTTATTTTTTGCCATATTTCCATAAAGTCAATATAATGCCAATTTTCAGAGCTTTGTGACAAGCTCATTTACACAAATAAATTCACAAGTCAGAGGAAGTTTCTCTGTTAAAGTATCCCAATACTCTTTGGATCTAGATTTCTCATTGTTCTCTATTGCTACAGCAGGACCCATGGTGTAATCCAGACTTTAGCTGGAGGCAAGAGCTTGGCATCAGTGGGCTGGTTCTCCGTATGCATGGCATGTGGCAACATGACACAAGCCGAGTGGGCTGTCAGCAAGCTATGAAATACATATTCATTGAAAGTGCCTCAGTAATGCAACACCTGCTATTTCCTTGCAGAGAAACTTCCACCTACCCCTGGAGAGTGTACTTTTGAACAAGACGAATGTGCATTTACTCAGGAGAGAAGAAACCGGAGCAGCTGGCACAGGAGGAGGGGAGAAACTCCTACCTCCTACACAGGACCAAAGGGCGATCACACTACTGGGGTAGGTGAGTTACGCCACATGATACTGTTTCTTAAGGAAATCTAAAATAGCATTCTAGGGGTAGTTACTGCATTTTTTTTTTTTTTTGCTTTTTTTTGGTATGTGGGTAGCTCCCTGGCTGGGAATCGAGCCCAGGCCGCAGCGCTGACAGCGCCAGCACCAAAGCCTTAAGCCACTACACCATCAGGGAACTCCCAGTTACTGCATTTTGAGATGTGCAAATTCATGTCTTGTGCCTAGAATGCACTGCACTTGTGATTCTACATACATGGGATAGGTATGAATTCAATATGTGCATTTAAAATTGTTCTTTCCATTTACTACATTGCTTATGTATCTAGCTGCAAAGAGGATTTAAATGGGCTTACAGGAGTTCCCTGGTGGTGTAGTGGCTTAAAGCTTCGGTGCTGGCACTGTCAACGCTGAGGCCTGGGTTCGATTCCCAGCCAGGGAACTACCCACATACTAAATAAATAAATAAATAAATAAATAAAGGCTTACAAAGAAAAATATGCACACAAAGATAATTTAATTAGAAGTAGGTTTTTAAAAAAAAGAGAGAGCGTGAGAAAAAAAACGGTGATCTAAACTCGAGCCAGGATTGAGACCTTAAGTATAGAAAATGTACCTGTAGACGTGGGAGAAGATATACACATTTAACTCCACGCTTTCTAGCAGCTGAAACAAAGATGGAGAACTCATCTGTTCACACCCTTAATGATTCCATTATTTTTCATTTGTTAAGATGTTTTATTACCTGCATACAGTCAATTTAAGTAAATATTTCATGTGTATTAGAAAATAATGTATATTTTGTCCTTGTTGAATCTAATGGTCTATGTAGGTTGATTGAATCAAGCTTATAATCATGTTCATTTTTTATATTTTTACTGATATTCTTTATTCAGTTCTGAGAGACATATTTGTTTCCCATTATAATTATAAATTTGTTTGTTTCTCCTTTTAGTCTCATCAATTCTTGCTTGTATATATTAATTTGAACCTATGTTGTTACACATATGCAAATTTGTAATAATTATGCCTTCCTGGTAAATAAGCCATTTCACCAGTATAAAAGGTCCCCCTTTATCTCTAGTAGTGATTCTTATTTTAAAGTCTACTTTGCCTGATAGTATTGCTTCACCAGTTCTATGTTTATTAGTGTTTGTTTCTTTCTTCATCCTTTAAGTTTCAAGCTTTTTGTATACTTTTATTTTTAGCATACCTCTTATATGTGGTAATCATTGAGTTTTATATTTTATCCAGCCCCACAATCTTGTCTTTTAATTGGAATATTTGGATCATTAATATTTAATGTAATTACTGATATATTAAGATTTATTTTTACTTTCTTGTTCTAATTTCTCCTCTGTTAGCCTGTTTATTTTTTACATTATTTTACTAACATTATTCTTTTAATGGTTACAATAAAATGTCTTGCATTTTATTTCTCTATATATTTTTAAACCCCAGAAGATATGAATGGGTTGGTATTCTTTTGTATTTATTCAAGTACTTTCCCCATTCCATTAGTCTTTATTTCTTTTTTCATTTTCATGTTTCTCTCTTGAATTATTTTCTTTCATTAAAAAATTTTTTTCTTTTGCATCTACTGTTTTGTTTTAGTGTTGTTGTGTTTTGTTTTGTTTGTTTGTTTGATGAATTTTCTATTTTGTTTGTCTGGGAATATCTTTATTTTCCTCTACATTTGAAGAATATTTTTGCTAAGAATAGAACCCTAACTTGATCATTAATTTTTAAAATTAAATATTTCAAGATGTCATTCAGTTGTCTTCTGGCTTCCATCATTTCTTTTGAGTCAATTGTGAGTCATATAGTGGTTCCTTTGAAAGTATACTTTTTTCCTCTGGATGACTTTAATATATTTTCTTTGTGTTTGGTCTTTAGAGTTTTGGAATAATATGCATATGTGTAGTCTTCTCTGTAGTTAATTTGTTTGGATTTCATTAAACTTCCTTAATCTTCAGGTTGAGGTCTTTAATCAGTTTTCAAAAATATTTCTTGAACCTCTATCTTGTCAAATATTGCTTCTGCACCACTCTATCTTTTATCTTCCTGAGATTCACATACATTAAAAGTTCTCCCCTTGTATTACATATTCTTTATGCTCTTCTACAAATATTTTCTTTCTTTTTGCTCTTCATTCTTCAGTTTAAATATTTTTTGACCTACTTTTTAAATTTGAAAATCTTCTTTTTAGTTGTGTCTAGTATACTAGTAAACTCATTGGTTTATTTTTTTTAATTTCAGTAAGTCTACTTTCCAGTTCTAGAATTTTTATTTTTTAAATATTAGTTTAATTAAGGCAAAATATATATACTATACAATTCATCTTTTAAAGTGTGATTCAATGGTGTTTAGAATAGTCGCAAAGTTTGCAGCTGTCATCATTATCTAATTTCAGAACATTTTTATCACCTCAAAAAGGAACAATTTACCCAATAGCAGTCACTCCTCCAACTCTTATTCTTCCACCCCCCATCTCTAGATAACTACTAATCTGCTTTGTCTCTATGGATTTGCCTATTCTACACCGTTAACATAAATGGAATCATACAACATATGGTCTTTTGTGACTGGTTTTCTTTGGCTTCTTTTTACTTATATTTTCAGGATTCATACACATTGAAACATGAATCTGTACTTCATATGTTCCAATGTATGGATATACCACATTTTGTTTATTCATTCATCAGTTGATGAACATTTTGGTTTTTTCTACTGTTTAGCTGTTATTAATAATAATACTATGCTATTTGTGTTCATATTTTTGTGTAGACATACGTTTTTATTTATTTCGAGTATATTCCCAGGAATGGAATTGTTGGATCATATGGTAACTCTATATTTAACCGTTTAAGGAATAGCCTGTTTTCCAAAGCAGCTGCACCATTTTACATTCATACAAGTAGTGTATGAGGGTTCCAATTTCTCCATATACTTGCCAAAACTTATTATTTGTTTTTTATTATAGCCATTCTAGTGGGTGCGAAGTGGTATCTCACTGTTTAATGTCTGTTTAGTCTGGTATTAATATAACTACTCCAGTTTTCCTTTAGGTACTGTTTCAGTGGTATATTTTTTCCCAATGTTTCACTTTCAACCTATTTTTGTCTTTGAATCTAAAGTGTATCTCTTAGAGATATCGTACAATTGAATCTTTTTTATTTTGGGGTTTTTTTTTTTTTTTTTTTTTGCTTTTTGTTATGTGGGTAGCTCCCTGACTGGGAATCGAACCCAGGCCGCAGCGCTGACAGTGCCAGCGCCGAAGCCCTAAGCCACTACACCATCAGGGAATTCCCTGAATCTTTTTTAAAAAATTCATTCTTGCAATCTCTTTTTTATTAGAATGTTTAGTCCATTTATATTCAGTGTAATTGTTAATAAGGTAGAATTTATGACTGCCATTTTTCTATTTGTTTTCTGTATGTGTTGTCTTTTTTATTTCTTTATTCCTCCATTACTGCCTTCTGTTGTGTTCAATAGATATTTTCCAATGTATCATTTTAATCACTTTGTTTTTTTTTACTATATATTTTTAAAGTTATTTTCTTAGTAATTGTCCTAGAGATTAAAATTAACATCTTAACTTACAACAATGTACTTTATATTAATATTAACTTAATTTCATGATATACAAAACTGACTTCATTCTCTCCTCCCTCCTTCATATTATATCATACACATGATATGTTTATATGTTGTTATAAGCTCATAGACATAATTTTTAAATTATTGCTTTATGTAGTTGTCTTTTAAATCAGATAAGAAAAAAACATGAAAACAAAAATACTTATTCAGTCATTATTTACATAATTACCTTTACTAGTGCTCTTTATTTCTTCATACGGATTTGAGTTACTGTCTACGTTTTTCCATTTCAGCTTGAGGAACTCCCTTTAAGTAGGTAGTGATGAATTTACTGCATTATCTAGGAAAGTACTAATTCTCCTTTGTTTGTGAAAGATTTTTTTTAGTATAAATAATCAGGTTTCATTTTTTTCCCCTAGCACTTTTCAATGACATCATCTCACTGCTTTCTGGCTTCCACGGTTTTTAATGAGAAGTCAGATGTTAATCTTATTCAGGCTCCCTTATACATGATAAGTCACTTTTCTCTGGCTTTCAAAATTCTCTTTATCTTTGTCTTTCAACAGTTAACTGTGATTTTTCTAGGTGTGAATCTCCTTGAATTTATACTACTTGGAGTTGTTTGACCTTCTTGGGTATAAATTAACTTTTTAAAAATCATGTTTGGAATTTTTCTGACCATTATTTTTTTCAAATGTTCTTTTCACTCATTTATCTCTCTTTTCCCTTCGGGCCTCCCATTATGCAGATGTTGGTATACTTGATGTTGTTCCACTGACCTCTGAAGCTCTGTTCATTTTCCTTCATTCTTTTTTCTTTGTTCCTCTAATTGGATACATTCAGTTGACCTACCTTCAAGTTTACCAATTCTTTCATCTGCCAGTTCCAGTCTGCCACTGAGCCTCTCCTGTAAATTTTTCATTTCAGTTTTGTACCTTTTAAATCCATAATTCCTAGTTCTTTTTTATAATTTCTATTTTTAATGATACTCTCTATTTTGTGATACATCATTCTCATACTATTCTTTAATTCTTCAGACATGGTTTCTTTTAATCCTTTGAACAAATGTTGATGTTCTTCTTTGTCTATCAGTTCAATGTCTGGCTTTCTTAGAAATAGTTTTTTTGACTGCATTTTTTGTCCTGTGTATGGGACATAGTTTCCTGTTTCTTTGTATGTTTCATAATTTTTGTTAAAAACGGAACATTTAAAAAAAAAGTGGCAGCTCCCCCTCTACCTCAGGGTTTTTCTTTGTTGCTGTTTGTTGTTTTTGTTGGTGGTGCTGTTTATTAATTTAGGAACTTGCTTGGACTAATGATGTAGAGTCTCAATTCTTTGCTCTGTGTGGCCATTAAATAATATGCTCTGTTATCTAAATAATCAACTAATGATTGAACAGAGATTTTTCCTTAAATACCATGAACCAATACATCTTCCAGCCCTTGCATAGGTGCTCTGTGTTTGTGTTAGGGAATGTTTTCAGTGTTCCAGCAGGCCATTTATAACTCTGCCTAAGCCTTCACTTCTTGCTTGTGCAGATCCTCAAAGTTAGCCAGAGATGATAGATTAGGACCTTCTTACTTCTCTCCTGGGTATGTGACATCTCTGCACATGTGTGTGGTTTTCTAGATATCTCTAAGAATATTTTAGAGAGATTTGTAAAGCCCCCTGCAGACATCCCATTTCCTAATATTTTTCTTTTAAAAAATTTGGTCAGCCTTTTGTCATCTTCAATTATTAGTATCACCTAAGACAGTTGCAATGTTAAATTAATTGTTTAACTAATTGTTTTTAACAAATGCCTTGGAGATAAGGCTCTTCCTACAGAGTAAGGCTTACCTCAGTCAGGTTAAAGTAAGTCAAGCTCTGAGAACAGTTTTCAGTGACCTTCTAAACAGGTCAAAATAATGATAGTTTTCTGTGGATAAGATTTTGAGGAGCTCTATACCTGATCTTCCCCTTACAGTGGCTGTAGGCTACTCCTTTTCACAGATGCCTTAGTTGTAAAGCTCTTGGTTTTCAAGTCTGTCTTGGAGCAGGAGATATAAAGATGGGATTAAGGCAAGTTAAAAGCTCACAATTCTTAGGAAGATTTAGTAATTTCCTTGAAGTAACACTCTTATATTGTAGCATGCCTTTAAGTAATTTCTACAGTTCCAAAAGAGTTAATTTTTTCCAGTGTTCTCATTGCTTTTATAGAGAAATAGATTTTTCAGAAGTCCTTACTCTGCCATTTCAAAGCTTCACATTCCTCCATAGATTTGGTTCTTTTTAATATATTCAAGTTCTTTGGAGAAATTCTCCATCTTATCATGTATTTCCTGAACATATTATTAAATGATCATGGTATTAAATTATTAATCATAGTTATTTTATAATCATTGAGTCATCTGTAGTTGTGTTTTTATTGTCTGTTCCATCATTTCTTGGCCTTTTGGCTAAGATCAAGTATAATATCTATTGTCTGTCCCACCCACTGCACTTTGGCCATGTTTCTTGAAATATATGGTATTTTGATTCAATACCGGACATTAAATGAAAAATTATAAAATTTTTTATGATGATGCTATTTCCTCCAGAGAGGATTCAACCTATTCTCTTCTTTTTAAATATTTTTTTATTTTTCAATTATAGTTGACATACAATATTATATTAGTTTCAGGTGTACAACATAGTGATTAGACATTTATATAACTTACGAAGTGGTAACCCTGATAAATTTAGTAACCATCTGACACCATACATAGTTATTACAATATTATTTATTATATTTCTTATACTTTATATCCTCATGACCATTTTGTACTACCAATGTGTACTTCTTAATCCCTTCCCTTTTTCACCCATACCCCAAGCCCTCTCCCATCTGGCAACCATCAGAATGTTCTCTGTGTGTATGAGTTTGTTTCTGTTTTGTTTATTTTTATTTTTGATTCCACATATAAGCAAAAACATATGGCATTTGTCTTTCTCTGAAATATTTCACTTCGCATAATACCTTCTAGGTCCACTGATGTTGCTGCAGATGGGAAGATTTCTTTCTTTATTATAGCTGAGTAATATTCCATTGTATTTATGTACTATCTCTTCTTTATCCATTCACCTATTGATGGACACACAGGTTGCATCCATATCTTGGCTTATTGTAAACAATGCTGCAATTAATACATGGACGCACATGTCCCTTTGAAGTAGTGTTTTGGGTTTATTTAGATAAATACCTAGAAGTGGAATTATTAGGTCCTTCTTTGTCTCTTGTGATAGTCTTTGTTTTAAAGTGTATTTTGTCTGGTATAAGCACTGTTACTCTAGCTTTTGTTTGTTCGTTTCCATTTTCATGAAATATCTTTTTTTAATCCCTTTACTTTCGGTCTGTATCTTTTGATCTGAAGTGTGTCTCCTCTGGGAATAAGAGTCCTATTTTCTTATCTATTCAGCCACCATATGTCTTTTGATTGGAGCATTTAATCCATTTACATTTAAAGTAATTGTTGATAGATATGTAGTTATTGCCATTTTATTATTCATAGTTTTTATCTTTTTGTAATACTGGTTTGGTGGTGATGATCTTTAGCTGTTTCTTGTCTAGGAACAACCTATTCTTCGAATAGCCAACTAGAGTAGAACAGGTCCAATCAAAACTGAGTTAACTTGAGGTAGTGTTGTAGTTCTGTTTTGCTGGATGGACCTCTGGTTCTTTTCTATTCTTGGAGAATACACCCTAGGATTTTATTAGGGACCTTTCTCTTTAGTATTCCCTGAACTTCAATTTTTGTCTCTTCAGCTGATGAGATTGCTAAAAATTGTTTTTTATTTTGCATTCGGCTTCTTGGCCCTTGAGCCCTCTGCAGCTTAAGAATTTGGTATATGCCTCAAGGGAAAATTGCTGAGTGATGAGGTCATTTTTCTGTGCCTCTACTTTCTCACAAAACTTGGCTCTCAAGCCCTGATTGCTTTGGTAGTCCTGAATGCCAATTACTGTCTTCCCAACACAGCGAGGTCTGTGGTTTCTCTGCATCTTATGAATTGCTCTCTGCTTAGCTTCTAAACTGAGTAGCCAAATGCCCCAAGCTGAAAAGCAGCTTGAAGACTGTTGTACTTGATAGAAACGAGCCGAAATCCAGGTAGCAGTAACAAGCTTTATTGGGCAAGTTGCTGGGCTGCCTCACTATGGGAGAACAGCAGCTCTGACCTTTGGGAGGGAAGTTATATGGGTAGGAGGGTTTGGTGGGCAAAATGCAGAGGGAAATATAGGTGGCCACTACTCATTGGTCAAGGATAGGTTTCAATTTACCTGGCTAAGGTGAGGGCTAGGGTAAATTTAAGTTTCCCAAGCCAAGTTTCTGTTTCCTGGGGTAAGTTTAAATTTCCTGGGCTACGCTAGTAAGGTAAAGGAAGAGAAGGAGAAGATGGCGGAGCAGGAGCCATTTTATACTGAATCTATCAGTATTCACTTCATTGACATTACTCTTTCACTGACATTTCGGTTCCTCAAGTCCTTGCTGCTTGGGAAGCTCTCTTACAAATTCAAAGCATGTGTTTTCTGAAAATATGTATATATAGTTATTCATTTTTTTCCCTAATTTTTCCCAGCAGGAATATAGGTCTGCTACAAATTACTTAGCATAGCTAGGAGATGTCTCTGGTATTGTCATTCTTAGCATTATTTATTTAAGAACGTAATTATTATGTTACTGAACTGAAACTGGGTCCTGCTGCCCCACCCATATGCACATTCAAAGGCAGAGTTTTGGGTGAAAAAGGAAAGGAGTCATTATTCTAAAGCTATATAATTTCTAAACACCGAAAGAGAAATCATCTTGCCATCCTTTATCAAAACAGACGAGACTCAGTTTGCACCCAGAGTTCCCTCTTCCTTTTAGAAAGAATACCATCCCTTGGAGCATAGGTGGCCAGGACATCATCCTGCAGGTGGATCTCCACAGAAGCATAGAGAGGAACAGACTCTCTGTGCCAGCCAAGCAGGAGTTTCAGAGCTGACCGTGTATGCACCCGTTGCTTCACCTCATGTCGCCTTTCTCCTCTAGCTGGCATTCCCTGTGATCTTCCTCCCTCCTTCCTTTTAGATTATCCACCTGAGCTCTCTGCACACTAGAAGGCCCTCGTGCACTAGAAGGGGGCAAGAAAGTCTTTTCCTCTATCAATCACATTCTTGCTCATCCTGCACTGCTTCCACACCTTGTGAGCCAGCCCTCTGTGCCCCAGTGCTTCTGTTGAGGGAGGGAAATTAGATCCATCATAAGCTGCAGCCATTTGTTTATAGTTGCCTGGGGCAGCCTCCTCCTTCTATGGCCCCTCTTTTCATGCTGGTAACAATTACACAGTATTCAAAATTTAAAGGCATTTGCTCTTCTCTTCTATACTACAACCAGCCAATCATAGTGTTTTGTATGAGATCTTTGTGTCTCTGGCTTCTTTCAATGGTATTCTTTGGTTGATATTTTCTGGTTATTCTACCCAGGGTCTTGCTATATTAGAGATTATGTTATGGTATGGTGTTCTATGATTTGGCAAAAGGTAGTAAGAGAGTATTAAAATTTACATTTATACTGCCTTTGGCTATAAACTGCCTTAGCGATCCTGTAATTTTCTTTTTCTTTCCCTTTATAATTCTTCTCTTGAGTAATAAATCTTGGGGCAATTATCACAGTAATAAAGTACTGCAAATATCTTTTTTATTTAATTATCATGGAAACCACTTGACGATCATCTCAATTTTTTTAAGAAGTGATTTATAAAGTAAATGTAATGTTGCTTAGATTAATTCACTGCAGTGTCTCCTAAAAAGGGAATATAGTCCAAATAATAAGAAAATTTTAATTGACTCAAGAAATTACTAAAAGTTCATAGATTTATAAGATGCAACAGGTAGACAGGATCTTATGAAGCAGCCAAAGCACATACACATTTTAAATATTAAAGCACTGAAAGTCATTCAAGGGAATTTTAAGTATTCTCTTCTTGGATCCTGGAATAGCGACAGCAAACCTGTCTGTGATTAGATGTGCACTTTAAACAATAATGAAATTACATCCAAAAAAGATATCTTCTACTGCCAGCTTTTTTATTTATTGTTATTTTTGCATTTAGTCCTAAATAATCTTTTCTATGTCTCTTTTTCAAATATAAGCAGTAAAATATGGAAGGATACAAAAATGGTAGAACTTCCTATGCTATACATTAGTAAATAGTTTCAAACTCTGGACCAGATACATAGTATTAATATCTTTCTCCTTGATGACTGGTATTTCTTTGATGTTAGTGATAACAGAATCATTTTGGAATGCAATACATTCTGGGTCTTTCTGAGGATATACTTGTTTTTTAAACTGCATTATACCTTTTCACTTCCTATCCTTAAAACCTATCAATTTATGTTTGGAAAACACACAAAAAAAGAAAATAGGAAGAAGAGCAGCATATAAAGCTGTTTTAAAGACCACTGCATCAGATGGTCAGCAAATATAGGCCCATTTTTAAAAAGAGAAGCTCAGGACATCAACAAAATGGCGGCATGAGAGGGACCTCTGAAAAACTTGTCTGGAGATTACAATTAAATAAATACCTATACCTCAACCAAGGACCCTCTACACAATGCACAGTCACAGCTAAGAAACCCACTCATTGCATTAAGGTACCTGCAGGCAGGCAGAGGGTTAAACAAAGGAGAAATAAAAGGGGAAGGGTGAGGACGCGGTTGTACGCAGGCCACCACTTCGAACTCTACCACTGGGGGACAGAGGAGGAAGAAGGCGACAGGAAAGTCCTCTGAACCTCAGTCAGTCTGCAGGACAGAGGAAAGGAGGCCCAGAGGTGGGGTGTGAGATATTGCAACTACCTTACTTTGGGCCCAGGAGGTGCAGACTGGTCCGCAAAATGCAGCAGCCAGACTTCACTCTAGTTCCCAGAAGAGGAGGAGTCACTGGGTGGTGAGGAGCAGCAGCATGAATGCTCTGGCCAGGAAGGAGAAGGAGAGAGGGGGCTGTATGCACATCCCTCACCCTACAACCAGCACAGTCTGAAAAATCAGCTTACAGGACAGCTGACCCCAAGGCACAGGACAGAATCTTCCTGAAGGACAAACTGAGATCAGAAAGGCAGAATCATGCCCAAACTCACTGCACGACCCCCGGAGCCACAGGAAGAAAACAAAGCCACACAGCCTCTCTCCCACAGATCTCTGCTTGCCCAGTATCAGTAGCAAACACCAAAGAAACTGCAGCAGCAAGGCTACAGAGAGGCTGCAAAAATGAGAAACCAGAGAAAGGGAACTCAAATTAAAAAGATGGGGACAGATGACCCATCAGAAACAGAGCTCAAAGCAATGATTATAAAAATGTGTAAGGAACTGAGTGATAATTTCAATATAGAGATAGCAAGCATCAAAGAAGACTTACAAAGCATTATAAAGGACCAGAGAGAGATAATGACTATCTTAACTGAAATGAAGAATGAAATAAAAGTCACTAAACTAGATACAGTAGAAGCGCAAAGCAGTGTTTGCAGGAAAAGCCAGCAGAAAACACCCAGCCAGAACAGTTAGAAAATATATTCAAACAATCAAGGATGAATTGAGATTCCTCTGGGACTATATGAAACATAAAAATATCAGAATAATAGGTGTACGAGAAGGGACAGAAGAAAGCAAGAAATGAAGAAATTATTTGAAGAAATAATGATTGAAAATTGTCCTAACCTGGCAAAGGAAATCGGCCTACAAATTCAGGACACACAGAGAATCCCAAACAAGTTGATCCCAAACAGGAACACACCAAGACACATCATAATTAAAATGGCAAAGTTAAAGAAAAAGAGAAAATTCTAAAAACAGTCAGAGAAATGCAAGTAGTAACTTATAAAGGGATATCCATTTGACTTTCAGCTGATTTCTCACCAGAAACCTTACAGGCCAGAAGCGATTGGTAGAAAATATTCAACATGATAAAAACCAAGGATCTACAACCAAGAATAATGTATCCAGCAAGACTAGCATTCAGTATTGAAGGACAGATAAAGAGCTTCTCAGATAAAGACAAGTGAAAGAAATTCACCACCACCAAACCAGTACTACAAAGAATATTAGAGGGACTTCTTTAAGATGGGAGGAGGGATGAGAGAGTGGGTAAATAAGGGAAAGGGATGGAGAAATTTAGTTTGATTGTTAACATAGAATCAAAAGCAACAAAGAAACAAATCTCATAGACATAGTCAATAATTTTGTAGTTACGTGAGGGTAAGGCAGGAGGTGGGTGTGGGAGAAGGGACAGGGACACAAATATATGGTGATGGAAAGAGAATTGACTCTGGGTGATGAACACATAATACAACACATAGAAGACGTAATGTAGAATTGTACACCTGGGACCCATGTAATTTTTGCTAATCAATGTCAGCCAATAAATTAAAAACAGAGAAGCTTAGAAAAGGCACCATTTAGATATGACAGTTTATTGTGTGTCTATCAGAATCAACACTTCATCATATGTAGCAATTCCAAAGGAGCTGTAGTTCCTGACTCACTAACTGCAGATGCAATAAGCCTTTCCAAATTCTAGGATGAAGCACGCTATAGTCTAGTGGAGAAACCAATGGATGAAGGTTGAGCTGACTCTGCCACTTGCTGCCTGCATGATCTGGGATATAGTCATGTAACTTCTCTGACCCTTGGTTTTCTCACATGTAAAATAAAGGTAACAATGGATGTCCTGCTAATCTCTTAGGGTTACAGTAATCATTAACTGAGATTGTATTTGTGAAAAGGCTTGATACTGTATAAGGTTCACCAAAATGAATAGTATTACTATTTTTACAATTAGTAAATCTTTTATAAAACCTGATGTTTGTTGCTGGAATACTTTCTTGGACGCATTGTTCTGTGTCATTTGTACTTTTATAAATAGAAAATTATGGCTAATGACTACAAGTAAAATGACTTAGTAGAAACCAGATGTTAGACCTTAAACCAATGTTTTCTGAACTACCACTGTGTAACTCAAGTGGTAGATGGATGAATATTTTTTTAATTCGATTGTAGAATCTATGTAAAAGAAAAATATGTAACCAATACCCAAAACCATTATTTCACAGATTTATAGCTTATTTTCTGTTTTCATGCTACTAAATTTCCTATTTGAATAAATGTATTTAAGGAATAAAGGTGGAATCTATTTAAAGAAAAATATTAACTGA
This sequence comes from Lyroderma lyra, assembly GCA_004026885.1. NCBI lineage: Eukaryota > Metazoa > Chordata > Mammalia > Chiroptera > Megadermatidae > Lyroderma > Lyroderma lyra. The sequence goes on along the minus strand of PVJL010007916.1, from coordinate 25,103 downwards.
ATAGTAGCACAGGTAATATGTGGACAAACAAAATATTATCATGAAGATGGTATTGGTATGACTAAAGTCTAGAAAACATTTCCAATGTTTAAGTCAGTCGTCTAATAGAACAAGTTATTCTGGTAGAACAGCCAAGACAAGAAAAAAGTTCTAGCCCCATCATTTGGCTCCTTATCTAATAAAATAATAAAGGCATTTGTGACAGATGGATCTTGACTCGCATTGAGATGGGACGAACTCCACAAGATGTCTTTCCATTTTCTGCCACCATCTCCTTGAGTAGCTCTATCTATCCTGGCAGAATCAGTAGGGTTCCGAACATAGATGTTATTTCTTTATGAGACAATAGAGGTAAGTCTTAACAGAGTTCCCAGTACTTTATTGGCTATTGCAAAAATTATTTACATTTATTTGATGTCAAACTATCAGAATTCTTTTTATTTTTATTTATTTATTTTAATTCATTTTTATTGTTAGACTTATTGGGGTGACATCTGTTAGCAAGGATTACATAGGTTTCAGGCATACAATTCTACAGTTCTTTTTAAATAATTGTTTTAGTTGTGCTGGAGTTTACAGAAATTTTGTAGCCAAAAGATAGTAGAAGAAATAAAGCAACCGATAACTATCCAGTTTAGTGAGAAAATGCCTTTCGTTGTAACATTACCTAGCTCACTGAGTCCACCAGTGACCGGAAGAAAAGTCACTTCCTCTCTTCTCACCCCAAGTACATTCTAGAAAATCAGCTATTCATCATTTTCTTAATAATTTCCAGAGAGACATGGTCAGTTTCTCTTGTGGTACTGTTCAGTGTTTCACTACGTCTTTTACATTTCTGGCAATTAAATTCTCCTTATCCATCTCTAAGAACATTCCTTCTTGTGTGATAGAAATATCAATAACATATTAAAATACCAAATGACATTTATTTATAAAATTGTGCTGTCAGACAAAAGGAAAACAAAACTGTATATTTAGTGTGTTAGCTATATAGCTGAAATTTAATAGCAGTCTAATTCTAGTCCTTGTCTTTTAAGAAGTTCAGTAGTTTGTATCAGACATGTAACAAAGCTACCCAGCCAGTCTGTAACCATCTGATAAATTAGCTCCAGGTTATTAAAATCTCCATGTCCTTTAATCTTTCAATAATTATCACACTGGTTTCTGATATTGCCAGATCCTACTTACAGACAGAAGGTTTGTTATGACAAATATTTTTAGATTTTTTGATAAAATATACCTAATATAAAATTTGCCATTTTAATTATTTTTAAGTGTACAATCATTCAGTGAAATTAAATGCATTCACATCAATGTACAAGCATCTGCAAAACTTTTTCATTTTCCCAAACTGAAGCTTTCTACCCATTAAACAATAACTTCTCATTTATGACAAGTTTTAAAAATTATTTTAAAAGTATGGTAAAAGCAATCTTAGAGGCACATGTAGCTGTTGTTCTTCCCAAAGTGTTGATGCCCTTTTTCTGTGATTGTTAAGAATCCCCTTCTATAATGGCTTAATGAGTGAAGGTAGCTGTTCCTTCCATGTGGCCTTGCACAAGTCACCCCAGCTTTCTGCCAGCCCTGATGAAAAGGGGCTGCAAAACTGAAGGAACAGCTACTTCACTGCTCCGAATTATGAATATGGTGTGTATTTCAACACATCACAGTAGCTGTACAAAGAACAGATGGGACCCCAATCTTCCAATAGACCCATTAGAACCCCCACCTCGAATGTTAAACAATGATCCACAGGATGAAAGTGGTTTGTTTGCTCCACTTAATAATGCCTTCCACAGGTTGGAGTCCTTCAGGTGCAGGAACACACGAACCAGTCTGAGGTTTCAATGCTGGGTTCCCTGGCTTCCATGCAGAGGTTTTGTTTGTTGAGACAGACAGCATTTGGAGGAGTGATGTGGCAAAGCATGTCAACACACAGGTCTTTTCTCTGCTTTCCACACAGACTAGCTCTCCATGAAACTCTCATCTTTTCTGGAGAAAGGAAATGTCACGTGTAAGTCAAGAAAGAAAACATTTGGAATCAAGAGGAGTAATTGGTTTGTGTATCAGAGGGACAAATTCCAATCAGTTGACAAATATGATACAATTATTTGTAGGAATATGTTGGTCTACATTGGTCTAATCAGTACTACCTTAGAGAAATACATAAAGTAGGCTGGTGTAAGTGCCCTGGAAAGGCACTGGTATGCTTACACTCCCCTGGGTGTGACCCCTCTCCCCCCAAAGTAGCACAACTGCACAGCTCAAACAGCTTAGAGATTCCTTTCATAGTTCACAGTACTAAACACAAAGATCTCTGGAGATGCAACATTAGGTTATGCTTTCATTCTGATACCTGAGATCCAGAGGTGCATGAGGTAAAAGTATTACCAGAGTAGTACTTACTGGTTTGAGGCAAAATGTTCAGCAGATTGTACTCATGAAATGAAGAATTTGGTTGGGTAATCCTAGAAGTGATTACAGATCTTCCTCTCTTCCAGGATCTCAAACTAATTCTGACTAGTACTCATACTATTATCACTAGGATGCACGCTATTATCACTAAATGAAATATACCCTTTGGGTCGTCTCTCACTCACAAGGGATCCATTACTTCATTTCCATTCTGAAAATACTTAATGTTTCAGTCCCAATAATCTCTACTTTTTAGTTCCCCAGTGAAAGCAGCTTCCAGAGGAATCATCCTCTAGCCTCCCCCAAATGAGTGTTTCATCTTTAGCCAAGGTCCTTTACTTAGGATTCAGGTGGACCTTTCGAGAACCCCAAAGCCAGGTACAAAAGTTATTTTTCTTTTCTTTTCTTTTTATTTCCTTAAGAATTATTTTTGGAGGAATTTTTTTTTCGGTTAAACATGCATTAAGATAGGGTTTCAGTCCTCTGTGCCACTAACTTGGGTATAGGATAGAATGAGATACCTTTGTACATAGTTCAATGATAAACCATGGTCATATTCACGCTTTGTTCTTATTTTTCATATAATTAAATTAAATACACCCTTCTACTAGGATTATGTATATTTGTATTTGCTTTCATCCAGCCCAACTTAAGTTAGAAAATGTTAAAGAATAGAACAATAAAAGTTCCTTTCATTGCTGAAAGTGCAAACCCCCAGTGCTCCTTGTGTTCTCGCCAGAGAAGAAATGAAAGTAAGGAAGGTAAAGAATTACTTTATGTGTGATTGATTTAAAAATACATCAGATGGTATGAAACTAGTTTGAGAACAGTTGCTTTGATATAACTTTAATTTTATCAAAACTTGGATTTGTTCTAGTTGTGCCTTGGAGTGTCCTAGTCAAGTTTACGCCAAGGCCCTCACACAACTGGAACAACCTTCATAGAACCATGTGCTCTGTCAAACTCATTTGTGATTTACAGCTTAGGAAGAAAATTCAGTCATTTGTTCATTCACAAAAATTTTTTTGAGCATCTGCAATGTTGCAGATACTGTTCTAGGTCCTGGGGGCATAGTAGTGAAATAAATCAGGAAATACCTCTGCCTGTTTGTGTTCTATTAGAGGGAGACAGACAAACATAAACGATAAGAACATTCTATAGTGTGTTAAACAGCAATTCAGTGCTATGGAAAATAATAAATTAGGGTGTAGGGAATGAGGAGTGACAGAGGAAGGGGATTGTACTTTGAAAGAGTATCATCAGAATAGGCCTAAAAGAAAAGGTGATAGCTGAGTGAAGACTTAGAGGTGAGAGAGTGACACTAGAGATTATATGGGGGGAAAGCCACTCCAGGCAGAAGGATTACACATGCAAAGGCCCTGAGGTAGTAATATACCTACCATAGTCCATGCTAGTGTGGCTGTGCAACAGAGTAAATAATGGGAAAGGTAGTAGGAGAGGAAGGTAGTAGGCAGCAGAAAGGTAAGAGAATGGATGAGAGATTTTATAAAGCCCTAATGGCAGTTGTTAGGCCTTCAGCTTTTACTCTGAGCCAAGTGGGAGGTTTTGAACAGAGGAGGGGTAAAATTTAGCTTTTGTTTTGGAATGTTCACTATGAATACTCTATTGATATTAGATTGTAGAGGACAAGGTAGGGCAGGCAGATTAGTTGGGAAGTGTTGCATTCATCCAAGTGAGAAATGATAGTGGCCCAGACCAGGGGGTAGCAGTGGAGTTGGGAGAAGAGAAATGACTAAATTCTAGACATATTTAGAAGGTAGGTCTAACAGAATTCCTGACAGACTGGATGTGGATAGTGAGAGGATGTAAGGATTGGTGCATGGCTCCCATGTTTGGGACTGGCCAACTAGAAAGAGTGGAGTAGGTTAGGAAGTCAGTTTTGAATATGTTTAGTTTGAGATGTCTATTGGAAAATAGTGGAGATGTCCATTAGGCAGTTTGGGTATACACGTCTAGATTTCAGCAAAAGGCTGAAAATTTAAATTTGAGATATGTCAGAATATGTAACATTTAAAGCCATGAAACAGGATGAGCTCACCAAAGTGAGTGAGTATAGAGAAGTTTAAGAACTGGGCCTTTGGAGCATCCCAAGGTCAAGAGGTCAGAGAAGAAAGGTTAGCTAGTAAAGGAGTGACCAGTGAAATAGGAGAAAAACCAAGACAGTACAATGTTTGCAGGCCAGGGCAAGAAAGTGCTGTTGGGAAAAAGGACTGATCTACCATGTCCAGTGCTACTGATGGTGTAAGAATGACAAGGACTGAAAATTGGTCATTGGTTTCAGTAATGAGGATGTCATCAGTGAGCACTCTAGAAAGACTGATAGTACTTTTCCTAATATTTTATTTTTGTAATTTTTTTTTACTTTTCAATTACAATTGACATACAATATTATATTACTTTCAGGTGTACAAGATAGTAATTAGAAATTTATAACTTATCAAGTGATCGCCTCCATAAATCTGTACCCATTGACACCATAAATTGTTATTACCATATTATTGACTGTATTCCTTATGCTGTACTTTACATCACCATGACAGTTTTATAGCTACCAATTTGTACTTCTTCATCTCTTCCCCTTTTTCATCCACCCCAAAACCCCTCCCATCTGGCAACCATCAAAATGTTCTCTGTATGTATAACTTTGTTTCTGTTTTGCTTGTTTATTTTGTTCTTTAGATTCTACATATAAGTGAAATCATCTGGCATTTTTCTCTATCTGAATTATTTCAGATAGAAATAATTCTGTTACTTAGCACAATAGGTCCAATCATGTTGCAGATGGCAAGATTTCGTTCTTCATATGGCTGAGTAATAATATTTCATTGTATATATGTACCACCTCTTCTTTACCAATTCATCTATTGGTGGACACCCAGGTTGCTTTTATATCTTGGCTATTATAAATAATGCTGCAATGAACATATGGATGCACACATCCCCTTTGAAGTAGTGTTTTGGGGTTTTTCTGGATAAATACCCAGAAGCAGAATTACTGAATCCTTCTTTGTCTCTTGTTATAGCTTCTGTTTTAAAGTCTATTTTGTCTTGTATAAGATTACTGCCCCGGGTTTGGTTTTGTTTTGTTTTTTCATTTTCATGACATATCTTTTTCCATCCTTTTACTTTCATTTCAGTGTGTGTGTGTGTGTCTTTCAATTTGAAGTGAGTCTCTTTTAGGCAGCATATGGAAGGTCTTGTTATCTTATCTATTCAGCCATTTTATATTTTGAGTGGAACATTTAACCCATTTACATTTAAACTAATTGTTGATAAATATGTAATTATTGCCATTTATTATTTCTATTTTTTATCTTTTTCTTCTTCTTAAAGAAGTTCCTTAACATTTCTTATAATACTGGTTTGGTGGTGATGAAATCCTTTAGCTTCTTTCTATTTTTTTTTTAATTTTATTATTATTATTATTATTTTTTGCCTGGGAAGTTTTTATCTCTCCTTCAATGCTAACCGATACCTTTGCTGGGTAGGTAATCTTGGTTGTAGGTTCTTTGTTTTCATTGCCTTGAATATTTCATGCCACTTTCTTCTGACTTGCAAAGTTTTTGTTGAGAAATCAATTGACAGTTCATGGGAGCTCCCTTGTAGGTAACTAAAAGCTTTCATCTTGCTGTTTTTAAGATTCTCTTTTTCTTTTACCTTTGGCATTTTAATTATGATGTGTTTTAGTGTGGGCCTCTTTGGATTCATCTTGTTTGCGAATCTCTGCACTTTCTGGGCTTGTATGTCTATTTCTTTCACCAGGTTAGGGAAATTTTTGGTCATTATTTACTCAAATAGGTTCTCAATCCCTTGTTCTTTCTTTTTTGTTGTTTTGTTTTGTTTTTTGTTTTGTTTTGTTTGGGGGGGGGTACTTCCCTGGCTGGGTATCGAACCCAGGCTGCCGCACTGAGAGCACTGAAGCCCAGCCGCTACACCACCAGCGACTCCCTCCCTTGTTCTTTCTTTTCTCTTTCTGGTACCCTTATAATGCTACTGTCGTTACACTTGATATTGTCCTAGAGGTCCCTTAAACTAGCCTCATTTTTTGTTTGTTTTTGTTTGTTTGTTTGCTGTTTTGATTGGGTGTTTTCTTCGGCTACTTTGTCTCATAAATCACTGATTCAGACCTCTGCTTCATCTAATCTACTGTTGATTCCCTCCAATGTATTCTTCATTTCGGTTATTGTATTTTTAATTTCTGACTGGTTCCTTTTATATTTTCTTTCTCCATTTTTATGTTTCCTATCTCTTTGTTGAAGTTCTCCCTGAGATCACTGAGCGTCCTTATTACCAGTTTTTTGAACTCTGCATCTGGTAGATTGCTTTTTTCTAATTGACTTTGTTCTTTTTTGGAGCTTTGTTCTGTTTTTTCATTTGGGACATGTTAGTTTTGTTTCCCCATTTTGTCTGCCTCCCTGTGTTTGTTTTACATATTAGGTAGGGGTGTTATGCCTCTCGGTCTTAGTATAGTGGCCTTACATAGTAGGTTTCCTGTGGGGCCCAGTGGTGAAATCTCCCTATTCACTTGAGTCATGTGCTTCAGGTATAGCTCTTGTGTGGGTTGACTGTGCCCTCCTGTTTTAGTTGAGGTTTGGTTGCTGTTTGCATGTCAGTGGGAGGAATTGACTCTTGGGCTGACTGGTTGTGAGGACTGGCTTTGACTACAGTGAAGGAGTTGTTGTTCAGGTGCTGACCCTATGGAGCAGGATTCACTTTAGCAGTGTTCTGGTACCTGCCCAGTTTGCCCTTTGAGTGTATTGTTCACAAAGGGAGCTGGGTTGTGCTCTAGTTAGTACCAAACTGGGTGTGCTGGGCCCCGGTCTCCTGGGATGGGCCTTGCAGCAGGCTGAGTTCAGCCAAAGCCTGTCACCTCCTGTGGCCAACTGAGATAAGCCACAATGCAATCCATAGATGGATGCCAGTTACACTGGGCTTAAAGGTGACTTGGGAGATGACACCGGAAACTAAGGCTGTCTGCTGCTAGTGTCGGGTTTGGGGCTGCTCAGCAAGAGGTAGGGGGCACTCTGAGGCCAGATTTGCTTGTTTTGATTTTGTGAACCTTAGAGAAATTTTAGGAAAGTCTGCAGCATGAGCCAAGACAGGCCCTTTGTGTGGAAAGTCACTGGAAGGGCTTGAGTGAGCCTGTAAGTTGGGTGGGACAGGGTTTCAGGGAGTCACCAGGGTGGGATTAAGAGTTAGCTAAGTTGATAGAGACTCAGATATGGCAGCCAACTGCATCTGTACAATGGAGGGAGAGGGCTCAACAAAAAAAATAATGGGTTCTGCCAGCACTTCTTTCTGGGAGAAAGCTGCTGTTCCAGCCCTTGTCCTGAAGCTAGATAATTCAGTTCCTCCCTGTATATCCCTGGCACCTTTCAAACTGCTGCCCCAGTGCTGGAACTCAGAGGAAGTAAGTTTATCAATGAATAAACCTGTTAGTGAGTCCTTTAGGAAGAACACCTGGGATTCCAGCAGCATTCTGTCTCACTCAGCTACAGTTCTGCTGGTTTTCACAGCCAGAAACTGTGGAGACTTCTCTTCCCAGTACTGGAACCCTGGGCTGGGGATCCTACTGTGGGGCTAGAAGCCCTTGCTTCTTTGGGAGGGTGTAGCAGGAATCTAGGCCCAGAAGAGAGAAAGAAGCACCCTTAACACCATAGATAGAAGAGAGAAAGAAGCACCCTTAACACCATAGATAGAAGAGGAAGGGGTTCTTTATTTGGCTGGCAGAGCCACAGCAGACAAAAGTCTAAAATAGCTGAGCTCCCTGACTCACTCTGGGCCTGTCCTTTCATAGGACTTACAGGCTTAAAGGAGCAACCATGTCGCCTTTTGATTGGTGGAAGGAGCAATTGTGTCATCTTTTGGTTGGTGGTCCTAATGCATTGGCGGGTATTCTTGGTGGATTGTTACAGGAAAATGAGTCAGGATCATCAGCGAATCAGATAACTTTATGACGGGACCTCCTCTTTCAAGGGAAACTCTGCAGCTGAGATATTTCTTCCTATTTTTATTTATTTTTTTATTTTTTTTTATTTTTTTGCTTTTTTTTTTTGGTATGTGGGCAGCTCCCTGACTGGGAATCGAACCCAGGCCGCAGCGCTGACAGCACCAGCGCTGAAGCCTTAAGCCACTACACCACCAGGGAGCTCCCTTCTTCCTATTTTTAACCATCACAGGCAGGTTTGGGGCCAGTCCATTCCACATGTCTGCCCTTCCTACCAGCGTCAAGGTAGTCTTCTGTAAGTCTTTAATTGTAGGACTTCTGTTCAGCTAGACTTCAGGTGATTCTCAATGATGGTTGTTCTATAGTTTAGTTTTAATTTTGAAGTGGTTGCAAGAGGAGGAAAGCACAACGTTTACCTACTCTGCTATCTTGACCAGAAATCTATTTTTTTCTAATATTTTAAAGCAGATCATGGGGATGACTAGTAAATGAAGGCCACAACTTATGGCTCTGATGGCCCAATTTTGCAGGGTGACAACCTTATAAGGTGAAACACTGGGGGAAGGCGTTACACAGTGCACATAATTGTATAGGGCCAAATTGAGCAGTGCTTTCTCTCCCACCCTTTTAATAGCCTGTAGGACTTCTCAGATCTGTTTGTAGAAATAAGAGAAAGGGAAAGGAGGAATTACTTGAAGAAGCATAGATGGAGCTTCTGATGAATTATGGTTGGAGTATCTCAAGCACTGAATTTTGGGAAATGACTATAATTGATTAAACTTTATACTGTAGAAACCATTTCATTTACATGCATTATTTGGGATCACTTCCTTTTCCCCTCAATTCAGCCCTTAATTTTTACATGAAGTAATAAGAGATATAACACTATGTAAAGATTATTTTTTTATATTATGTTATGTATATAAATATATCAATATTGGCATAAAAACAAAAATAGCAAATATTGGTGTGTTTTTCAGGTAGAAGAGATATAAACTATTTATCAAATGATTGAAGATTAAGAACGACTGACGTAGAATACAGGGCCTTTTTTAAAGTGGGCCTCAGGTGTTGCACAGATTATACTACTGGTGCAATAATCTCTAAATTATTATTAATAATATTGCCTTATTTCAGTGGCTGAATGGTCATTATTTAACATCAGCTCTATTTTTTATTTTTTATTATTTTTTTTTTTTGTGGAAGTAGGATTGCTGATTTGTAGGTATGTCCTATTTCTGTCCAAACACTTCCATCATGGTCCATTTCAAAGTACCTATGTGAAATCATTTGGACCTACCTACCAACCAAAGTCACATAATTGACTCTTGGGAGCTAGTGGAAACTGGCTCCAGCACAATGCTTATTTATATGCAGACTAATCCTTCTTCTACCTGAAAGCAGCAATTAAAAAACAAACTAAAATTAGGTAAGGAAAGTGGAAATATAATGTGTTATGTAGTATATGATATATAATATATAAAATGTCAATATAATTATATTAAATGTTACATAACTATGTTTTTAAGACTAAAAGAAGTGTCGCAAAAAATTTCAGAAGAGGGTAGAACGGAAAACTAATATTTGAAAAAATATATATATATAGGCACATGTCATACATGTTATTGAACTCTCACAATTCTGTAGCACATGTACTATTAACTCTTATTTTTAAATGATGACTATAGGTTCAGAGAGGATAATGCATTAGACTAGGATCACACAGACAACTGATATTAGAGCTAAGACATGAAGCCAGACCTACCTGACTATAACATCCATGCTCTCTCCCCTAAACCAGTATCTGGAGGCTCCAGAAAACTGTCCATGAATTAGTAGGATACATTCCATGTTAATCACCATCATACCAATGGTGGCATCGGTGGCATATTACTAGTATATTAAGGACCTCCTGTATGTGAAACTGAATTATAAACTATTAAATGAAGAGAAGTATTTTTTATTTTTTATTTTTTATTGTTAGACTTATTGGGGTGACATTGGTTAATAAGAATTACATAGGTTCCAGGTATACAATTCTACAGAGCATCGTCTATGTGTTGCATTATGTGTTCACTACCAAGTGTCAGTTATCTTCCCATCACCATGTATTTGGCTCCCCCTCCCTCCTCTCCGACCCCCTCCCCCACTGTCCCCAGGTAACCACTAAACTATTAACTGTGTCCATGAGTTTTATTTTCTTTGTTGCTTTCAGTTTTATATTCCACATATGAGTTAAGTCATATGGTTCTTGGTTTTTTCTGTCTGGCTTATTTCACTAAGCATGATGTTCTCGAGGTCCATCCATTTTGTTGTAAATGGTAGTATTTCATCTTTTCTTATAGCTGAGTAATATTCCAGTCATCTTTTTTTTTTTTTTTTTTTTTTTTTTTTTTTTTTTTTTTTTTTTTTTTTTTTTTTGCTTTTTGGTATGTGGGTAGCTCCCTGACTGGGAATCGAACCCAGGCTGCAGCACTGACAGCGCCAGCACCGAAGCCTTAAGCCACTACACCATCAGGGAACTCCCTCCAGTCATCTTCTGAAGGACACTTTGGTTGCTTCCATGTCTTGGCCACCGTGAACAGTGTTGCAATGAATATTCGGGTACATAACTCTTTGCAGACTAAGGTTTTTAAATTAAAAAAATATATATGATGGTTTAAACTTTGTAGCATATTTTTTTTCCTTGGATTATACATATTCTTCAAAATGACAAAATCCTATATTGGTACTGTCATAAAGTCATCCACTTACTTTAATTAGTTTCCAGGAACACTACTAAAAAAGAAAGGAGAGAATACAGTTTGTACCCTTTTTAACAATACCTGATTTTACATTCCTCTCAAGGCTACTACATGTACATCGAGGCCTCCCACATGGTTTATGGACAAAAAGCACACCTCTTGTCTAGTCCTCTGCGAGGAGTCATGGGAAAACACTGCTTGACATTTTTCTACCATATGTATGGAGCAGGGACTGGCCTGCTGAGTGTTTATTTGAAAGAAGAAGGTAATGGTGAAGAGTTCCTCTTATGGAGAAGAAGGGGTGAACAGAGCATTTCCTGGCTCCGAGCACTGATTGAATATAGCTGTGAGAGGCAACACCAGGTAAGCCAAAAAAGATAAGAATCAAGTAATGGAAATTGTTCCTAACAACTTCTGATGTTTTTTCTTTTTCTTGCTACCAAAGAGTATGTTTTGTTCTTTTTCAGGGTCACAGATAAAGGCAGTACTTATTTAAGAGTAAACATAATTATACTATATTGATTAAATCTAAGCAGTGAATGGGAAATTACGTGGCGAGAAAGCCTTGCATATTTATGCATAAAATGATTTTTGCAACTCAATGATGAAAGTCTATCTATTTTTGTCTTGGTACATTATGAGTGTCAAGTATGTTCTCTGTGTCCTGCAAATCTCTAAAACAGAGACTCCTTTCTTCTACATATGGTATTACCAAATTAGTTGTTGCAGCTGTGTCATTCATGCATCATTACCCACTTACAAGGGCTTTTGTTGTAAGCCTATACAAGGGATGATTGAGAAATTCACCAAGTAAAGGAGAAGAACAAAAAAATAACTATTTATTATTTATTCTTTTCAATGTATTCACTCTTAATACTTTTCAGATCTTTCCTTAAGTTTATTTATACCTTCAAAAAATGTTTTGTTGGGGTTCCCTGGTTGTCTAGTAGCTAGGCTTTGGCACTCTCACCGCCACGGTCTGAGTTCGATTCCCAGCCAGGGAACCACTCCCCCCCCCAAAAAAAAGGTTTGTTTTTGCCTTCAAAATATGCTGAAATTGCTGCTTTAACCTCTTCATCATCTGTAAATTTCTTCCCTTGAAGTTGATTTTTCTTATTTAGGAACAAATAATAATCAGACAGAGCCAGGTCTGGACTGTAGAAAGAGTAGTTTAACATTTGGAAACCACAGTCATGAAGAGTAGGCAACACAGCATTGCTCTTGTGCACAGACGTGTTGTTGTCCAAAAGCAGCCCCCCTTTGGTTCATTTTCCTCTTCTTTACTCCTTCACAAATTGTTTTAACTGTTTTAGCAGATTGGAATAATACTCTCCATTTATTGTTACACCCTTATCCTTGTTATTAAAAGGGAGGATACTCTCTGTATCCCAAAAAACCAGTAGCCATGATTTATCCAACCAATTGCAACACCCTGAACTTCTAAGATACTGTGCCCTTTTCATGCCACTGCATGGACTCCTGCTTTGGCTCAGGCTCACGATGATGAACCCAAGTACTATCTGCAGGGACAGTGCACTTTAAAACTTCATCTTTGTTGTCTCTGCAGAGGTCCAAAACCTGTTGTCAACAACTCAACACACTGCTGTTTTTGAAGCAAATGAGCGTTCTCAGTATCCATCTTGCACTCACTTTTGACATTCTAAGATGCTGATGGAAAATAATTCAAAATGTCTGTAGGTTATACTGCAAGCATTTCTGAGAACTGCTTTTTATTCAGTCTGGCATCTTCCACTACAAGTTTTCAACTTCTTTGACAATGTCTAAGGAAGTGGCCTCAACAGGGCATCCCAGATGGAGGTTGTCTTCAATTGACTCTCTGACTTGCTTGAAAAGCCTATGCCACTTGTAAACCAAAGATTTCCCATGACAATAGTCCCCATAAACTGCTAACATCTTTTTCAAAATAGTTTGAGGTGTTTTCCCTTGTTTTTGAGAAACTTAATGACAGTGCAAAATTCAATTTTATCCATACATGGGGTTTTCTTCGTATTTGATGTGCTTCTTTGCCAGTATCTGAAAGAACACAGACGCAAGTAGGCTGAAATTTGGCACATATACTAATTATTAGTCACACAATCACACTGTGTGCACTAGTACTCCCACCTCTCTGATAACACCCCTATTCTATGAATTTAATGAACTTCCCTCATATTTACCAGAGTTTACTTGTATGGTCCTAGGTAGATATTTTAGCCTTTGTCCACACTGATGTGCAAGAAACTGAAAGCCTTGATCCTAAGTCCTGTATCTCCTCCTGGGTCTTCTCATGTCCGATAGAAGACCTTTATCCTACAGGATCCCGATTATAAGGGAATCTGGTCAGGGATAGGAAAGAGCCTTTTGCATTCCAATTGATGAGGTTGCAGAGCCAATCTAGTCAAAAGATGAGAAGTTGCCTCCTGACAACCGCTGACTTCACCTGCCTACCATAAGCCAAAGCTCCAGAAAGCTCTGGGGACATAACTTTCAAACCCCTGACTGTTCCTGAACTTGCTCTGGGGAATTCTCTGCTGTGACCTTGAACTGAAAGCCCTGCTTCCTCCTTATTTTTCCTTCTAGCTGATAAACCTCCTGGACCAGTATCCCTCAGCTTTAACCATAGGCAGCTTGGTCTAAGTCCAAATAGTCTTGGGAAGAGGTATCAAAAATAAAGACTTCATTTTACACCACCCATGACCACAATAAATTTTCTCCTGATCTAAATGGGAAGGAACTGCAGCTCAGGTGACCAGGTTGCAGTGCCATCTAGAGTGCTACATCGCTAAAGAATGTGTCATTATCCAGAGATGGCCCATTGTCTCAGCATGGATAAAATTGACTAGAAATTTAGTAAAAATTAACAACCCCAGGAATGGTTTCGATAGTGATTTAATGTCTGTTTACAGAAGGAAAATGGATCACTGAGAAACTTACAAATATAATTATCATTATTCAGAGGTGATGAATTAATTTGTTAGGCTATTAGGGCACCATACCCTATTCACATGTTCTCAACATGTGGTCAGGAGACCAGTAGCAACACCTGAAATGCAAATTCACTTAAAATGAAATTCACCAGAAATGCACATTCTCAGGCTCACCTCAGAACTACTGAAAAAGAAACTCTAGGGGTGGAGTCCAGAAATCTGTGTCTTAACAAGCCCTCTTGGTGTTTCTGATACATGCTAACGATGGAGACTCTCTGTCCTAGACTAAATGAACCAGAGTCTTGCAGGTGGAGCCTGAGTATTGACGTTATTTAAAACCCCCAAATGTTGCTTTTATACAAGAGTTCTAGGATTTGAGCTCTGAGGAACAGGTGAATTCTCAGCATCTCAGCCCAGGGGTCCAGGTACCAGGCCTTGCATCTACTACTACTTGCTGGGTAGCTTGTTGTTCGAGATGCTTCTTAAGGCATCCAAGGTAGCATCTTCGGGTGTTCAGGTTCAAAGGGTACAGAATGGCCAAAGGGATTTTCAACTCACAATCTGAAAAGAAGACATGAGATTATTCCCTCTGCTTTAGAGTGGAACACATATGAATCTGCCATGAAAAGTTTTCTTCTGGATTTAGTGATTCCCTGAGGAATCTCAAACAACTATTTACAGACTAAACTGAACTAGTTTCTTCAAAACAGCCTGGTGTCTAATAAAACACAGACATGTACAGATAGATCAGCCATCTTCTGTGTGCTAAGAGCTGTCCATAAGTTTTGATTGATTTTACAGCTCCTCTTCACAGATGGGGAAACTAGATGTCTGGCTGTTAAGTGGGAAAATTTAATCCCAGATCTGACTGGTTCCAAATTGTGTATCCTTAAGTCACTGTTCTACACTCCCTCTCACCATGTAAATTCCAAAATACACTCATCCCCCTGGGTGTCACAAGCACTGATGACCTTAGGGAAATCTCATCCTCTCTAAGATTCTTTATGTATATTCAAAGTGGGGTAATAATCCCTGCCACACTGACATCACCAGAGTTAGAGTGAAGGTCAAATGAGATTGTGTATGTGAATGGGGTTTATAAACTTTAAAAATACCAAAATATTAAAAGATATTATTGTTTCTAAAAAAATATATTTCCTCCCAAATCTCTCTGGTCTCTAATTCATGTCACCGTGGCATACCTGGTATTTATTCTCAATAGCTACATCAGGCATCCAGGTGGAGCTCCTATAGTAGGAAGCCAAAATATCTCATTTTAATAAATAGTTATTGACTACTTGCTATTCTAAGTGCTGGGGATACTACAATGAACATAACAGACAAAGTTCCTACTCTTCTGGAGTTTACATTCTAGTAAGGGGAGAGGTAGAGAATGTCAAACCAAAAATATATAATATAACATCAGGTGATAATAAGTGCTATGAAAAAGAGTAAGTCAAGCAGGTCAGGTAATGAGGTCAAAGACATCTCAGGGCACAATAATGAAAGGACTTGGATGACATGGTAGAGTTTGAAATTTATTCCAGAAGCAATAAGAAACTATCAGATGGCTTTAAGGTGGTATAATTTTGTTTATATTTTGAAAAAATACCTGCAGCTACTCCGTGGAGAGTAGACGGTATGGGGATGAGGAGATGTGAGGGACTATTGCAGTAGTCCTGGCAAGAAGAGTTGTGGTAAGAAGAGTTGTGGTTTGGGCTATGTATCAGAGGTGAAAGGTCATCAGAAACTTGCAGGATTTCCTCCTGTGTGGAATGTGAAATTTGAGAGAGAGGATCAAGATGACTCCAGGGTTTTTGGCCTGAGCAACTGCTAAAATGGAGTTTACATTTATTGAGATGAGGAAAACTTTATTTATTTACTTATGGTTGGTAGATTCTGAGAGTGGGAATCAAGCCCAGGCCATGGCGGTGAGAGCGCCGCGGCCTAACCACTGCACCACCAGATGAGGAAAACTTGGGGTGGAGCACATCTGGAAGGCAGAAGACAGTGTGCGCAAGAGGGAAATGAATAGTTTTGTTTGTTTGCTTGGACATGCTAACTTTTTATGTCTCTTTGACATCCAAGAGGTATGTCAAGTAAACAGTAGAATACGACATTGGAGTTCAGGGAAAAGAGAAGAGCTAGAGAGGTAAATGTGTACTTATCGGTGGGTTAGGCAGGTGAAGACGATTTCTAGAATTCTCTAGTACTGCTGCCATTTGAGATCATCCTCTAGGGGAACAATATGAGTGGCCTCCCAATGACATTCTAGTTATCAAATTATCCTTGTAGAAGAAGTATTGTCAAGTTGCAAAATTTTAATCATGCTCCTTCCTAAGGGGTTCATTAACATAGTAAGCAAAAGCTGACTTGTTATTGAACAAAAACACAAAATGATTTTATTTCCTTTGGATTCCTTGCTTACCTTTTCTCCTCTGCTCTCAGGTGTTTCCCTCCCTGATTTCTAATATTTTGGCACTAGTAAAAGAAAGTATTACACAAATTCTCAGCTTACTGAAATATTTACATCATTTATATTCATTATACTGCCTAACATTTACTGGGAATTATTATATATTGGGCACTCAGCTAAGACCAGGTCTCCAAACTTTTTTTGTTCATGGTGTCCTTAGTGTCAGTAATTTTTTTCTCTAGACCAAAAGAAACACCTAACAGTTTCATTTATTAAGTAGTTGTATAGAAACAGTAAGTACCGGGGGTGCTAAAAAATGTATACACATTTTAAGATATGTTATCTATGTATATACTTTTCAAAGTTGAATTGAACTACAGTAGCAATGTGTAGTATGACGTTCACTCAAAAGATGGCATTAAGCAAATGAATGCTAGTGTTACCGTGTGACAGGCAGGACAGTTAAAGAAAATTGTGGAAGCATGATTGTCATTCAAGGAGTGCAAGACCATTTTGAAGTAGTATTTGAAATTCTAGAATGGTGTTCGTTTGTGTTCCCCCATGCTCTCCTGACTTAACACCCCTTGACTTCTACCTAATGGGGAACTTAAAGGATATTGTGGACTGCAGAAAACCAGCCACACTGACAGCACTTCCAGAAGAAACTGAAATGGCATGTGCAAAGATACAAGCGGACACTTTGGTCAGCGTTGCTCAAGCAGTAGTTTGCCATAATCAGAAGTGTCTGGACACTGATGGTAACCACGTTGAGCACTCCTTGTAATTGCTGAAGTCAAATGAGATTTGTATTCATCTTTTGTTATCAGTGTATGTTGAGTATTACAATTTTAATACAGTTTTTTCTTTCTTAAAATGTGTATACATTTTTTGGCACCCTCTGTATTTATGTCCCAATTACTTAGTAGTCATTTGAAAAAAATAACACTTGAATTGAAAAAAAAAGTTACCTTATTTTTAAGTACCATAATTATATACTATAGGATGTATATCTATAATACAAGGGGAAAATCAGAATGATATGAAATAGTTACCACCCAGGTATTAAGGAAATTCAAAGGAAAAGTTTTTATGAAATCAAGTGTTTGGCCCAACTTTAGACTATTAGGAATATAATTCCATCAGACAATTTGTCTGTTATACTTTACATTGCAGACTTGGTGGTCCAAAATCAGATTTTATTATTTTTCAGAAATCAAAATGCTTTTTTTTAACTGCATTCATATATTGTTCTAGCTTATCTATTAGGATATTATTTTCCTCTTCTTATCATTGATATGGATTCTTGTTTAGGGTTGTGTCCTTAGATTTTTATTAATGTTATTTTGCCACATTTTACTCAATAAAGCATCTTTGAGTCATTAATTTCAAGATAGCTTCATATGTTATTAATTTTTCACTTCATATTCTTTGATTTACTTTAAATCATTAACTAGTCCAATGGGGAGTCATTTGCTCATAAAACGAGTAAAGCAAATGTGTCTTCTGGACATTTTTATTACCAGTAACTTCCCTGGAGTATTCAGTGGTTTATTAACCGTTGATGAGGCAGCCATAGAAATTGTAATGTAATCTCTTAACCCTAGAACTGAAATATTTGATTAGTTATCTTCTTCTCTGGATCTAAAGGCATGAAAGTGGTTCTCTCTTCTTCCTGAACTTTCTTGGATGCTGTGGTATTTAACATGATAAGTGAACCATTGTCTTTTTGGTAAATTTCATTATTATATTTTGCTGTTCATATGTGGGTCTCATTGATGATATTAAATTCTTCCACCTAGAACCAGTATCAATGGTAGATTTATGGAGAGCCTAAGGAACCTTAAGCTCCTGGATCCATCACTTTGATAGGCCCTGTGAGTGCTGGGGAATACAATGTTCTAGGTAGGGAGGGGAAACCATGTTCCACCAGGAAACACTTCAGGGTAAGCATTTCTGGGAAATTGTCTCAAGAGCTCTCAGAAGAAAGGGACCTGAATCTCCAAAGCTCCAGTAATTTGTTGTGAGTTTCTTTGAATTCCAAGTAAGTATTCTCTTTTGTACCTAAATTGGTTATTTGTGATTTTATATTCTTGTTCTTAAAGGGGTATCTAAGAACAATCTAAGCTTCTCGACTCACACAGGCTGGACCCGCCTCTAACTAGCATTATTTTTTCAGGATAACTCTATTTCTAAATTCAAACTTCGTTATTTTTCAGATAATTTTTGAAGCCATTCGGGGAGTATCAATAAGAAGTGATATTGCCATTGATGATGTTAAATTTCAAGGAGGACCCTGTGCAGGTAGCAGTATTTTTCCCAATTATATAAGCTTGATTGATAAGTGATTTTGCAATAGTCTCAAATCATAAGAATACAGATTAAGTATATTTTTCTACAATAAAAATACAGAAAACTATTATTATCTATTTGTCTCCTGACAGAAATAGAAGATATAACTCAGCAATCATCAGGAGATTCTGAGGATTTAAATAAAGTTGAATATTAAGAAATGATCTGAATTGGATTAACTAAACAAAAGCCATACCTCTCTTCAATCAATATGAAAACAAAACAAATGAATACTGGATGGTCTTAACTATTTCATAAGTTATAAAATGACTTTAGAGCACTATCTTCATTACTTTTGCAATAAACACTGACTCAGGGCTTTTTTATTATTATTATTATTATTTTGCATATGACAACTGTTACTGGAAGTACAGGCCACTAGTTTTGCATAGATCATTCATCTTAATTATGGTACTAATTAAAAATACAAATGTACTATATTGTTGTCTTAAAAGGCACAATCAAACTGAGATGTGCTCGCTTAAATCTGCATTCAGTGAATGTATTGGGAGGAAAATATCCTGTGGGTTTCCTTTTGAATTTCAAATATCATGTAAGTATTTTTAAAGAAATTATGTGAGGCATCAGTAATGCCTGCAGAATGAATGCAGTTTTTCATGGTAACAAGTTAGTCTAAGAAAATAAAGTCTTAATTTCTGTGTTTTAGTCATAGAAATAGAGTATTAACTTTTAAATATTTTTACTACATGTGATAACAAAGGCCTTTTCATGGATGTCCCAGGGTAGATCAGTATTAGTAATAACGAATGCTGAATTACAAGGCGATGCTACCATCTTTCCCGCACTTTGAACTACTTTCGAAGTCACTTTGAACACATTGATAGATATTGTACTCTTTTTCTGTAAAGCGAGCTTGAAAATGTTTATGTATACACAGCCAAAAATATTTAGAACGTGTTAAACAATTTTACTGATTTTTATAATAAATGTTTTGGTAAGGTTTTGAGTAATATAAATTCCAGCAGATATGCTGAACTACTGCTTTTTATTTACATGTTTAGAAAATTGTTTATACTTATTTGTATACCCAAACAGCTGTTATGAACTTATAAGATTACCTAATAAAAGGTAATTTGAAAATCTTTTTACTAGCAATTATCTCATTTGTACATTATTTTTATTTATCAGACTATCTTTACTACTTAACTGCAAATTCTAACTTGAATCTCTACTCTGCCACAATTGAATGCTTCTTAAGTCTCTACTAGTGACATAAGCACTGCATACATTAATAGAATAATTCATTTTAAAGTGTTTTATTTCACATAAACAATTTCAATGTCCCCCCCATATTTTACCTTATTAGAATGCCTGTTTTGTTTATTTTTGTTGTTTCAGCACCCAGAAGAATGCCCGATATCTATTAATAGTAGGTTCTCAAAAATAAATACTTGCATGCATGAATGAATGAATGAATTTAACCCTTTCAACATCCTCAAAGATAGAAACATTATCCCCTTTGAGAGATAAGGAAACAGACAGTCAGAAGAGTGAAAAATTAATTGAGATTCCACAGCTATTATCAGTGGAGGAACTTAAACTCAGGTCTCTCTGACCTCAAACCTCACACCTCTTTCTGCTTTGTATGGCCAAAAGTCCAATGTTCTGATGGAGTTGGGAGGTTTTTCCCATTCCAGAATGTCAAAACCCATAAATTAATCTATAAAGAGCATTATACCTCCCTGAACACCACCATTACTTAGAAAAAAAAATGCTCGACTATACAACATAAGCATCCTGAGGGTTATGGAAAAAATAAAATAAACTTATAGTAAAGAAAAGTTTTATGATTCAAATCTTTTCTATTCATGATGACTAATTATCCATAGCAGAAAAATCCCTAATTCGAGTTGAAACATTAGGGAAGGAAGATTTCAAGATTTTGAGCAATTAAACAGCATGCTAGACATTGCAATTTCCTCAAAGTATAATACCTGCCCATAGCTTAATTTATCTGCTGAGTAAAGAAATAAAGGTTATGTCTCTAGGACCTGTGTCTCATACATAGTAAGGGAGTTATAAATATGTGGTGAGTGAATGAATTTATCAGCCTCCTTGCTCGTGGATTACATAAATCCATAGTAATAATCATAGCTAACATTTACAGAATACTTACTATTTTCAGACATCGTTCAAAAAGCTTTACATGAATTTGCTCATTTAATCCTGATAACAACTCATGAAATAGATCTAGTGATATATCCATTTTATAAATAGGTAAACTGAATCTGTTCAAGTGCACTAGCTAGTATAGGGCTTAGGTTTAAACCTGGGTAGAAAGCAAGGAGGTAATTATCACCAGTTGTTTCTGAGAAACAACCTGAAGTTCTCATAATAGAAGAGAGGAGGTGGAAGGTGAGCAGATTAATTTACCCTCCCTCACTTATGCTCCTTTTGCAGGATTTGCTTTTTGGATGCTTCTCCTTTATTTTTCCAGGTTGCCTTTGGCATTTATTTTAAATACCTTTCACCTGGATGAAAATATGGAAGGATAATAAGCACAAAATGGTTTTTCTCAGGTTTAGAAATGCCACAGAAGTAGTCAATGCTAATGGGCACTGCTTAACAGTTTAAACCCAGTGTTTACATTTAATCCAATTCTCACATAAACACACAAGTGTTCCAGATAGAAATTACTTTTTCACACAATTTGCCTTCTCTCCTATAATTTGCTGTCTGAGTTGGAGATTATGTATAGAAAGGATTGAAAAAGAGGATACTGAGAAAATAGTGGCTCTGATACAAAGTCTGGTTTAATATTGGATGAAGGAAAGGTTCAGTAAACATTTATTGAGAAATCTATGCTCCAGGCACTATATCAAGCATGATGGTTACAAAGATGCTCACACGTTGGTGAGGGAAACAGAGATTTAAACCAGTCAGCACAATTCTGAGTGCTAAGTACCATGAGGTCACTTACCCAGAGTGCTATGGGAGGGCCTAGGAGAGGCATCTGACCAGAGAGGATCTAGCTAGCCTTCTGACTGCAGTTTGGACAGAGCAGTGAGAACCAAGATGTCCAGATTTCTTCTGCTACTCTCTGAAGGCTAAGATATGGACTCTGACTTATTCCCAGGCAGGGCACATGTTTTCTGGTGCGACTTAACCAGGACTGTGGGTGGGGTGGGAGGGAAGAGTTTTCATAATTGACCATTCTAATGTTGTTGCATTTTCAACATGTGGATTACTATAAGGAGATGATACAGTATAGTGATTAAGTGCCCGGTTTCAGATTCAGCTATCTCAGTTCAAATGCTGGCTTTGCCACTTACAGGCTTTGTGACTGAGGACAAGTCACTTACACCTTCTCTGACTCCTAGTCCTAGTTTGCAAAATGGAACAAATACTTATCTCTATTTCTTAAGGTTGCTATAAAGATGAAATGAAATAACACACGGACACATGAACACTTAAGTGTTTATGGCACACAAAAGCCATTCAAGTTTATATTATAGGCTTGAGTGAAAATTTTGGACAGTTATTTTTATGTAGTCTTTCTCTACAAAGGAATTACGAGTTTATAGTGCCATCTTAAGGATAAAGCAACCATATTATCTTGTCGTTTTCTCATCTTTTTCTTTACTACTAGCAATACAAGGCTCATTTTAACAAGTGCTTGGGCAGTGCCTTCCCATTTGCTCATTGTACTCCAGCCACTATTCATGGTTCTTCTGTGCTACTTACCCTGTATGCGTGCCCCTAGCAAAATTTATCATTCTAAACCTAACTTCTTGTTTTTATGTCCATCTCCTCAAAGATGGTCACTTACTCAATTTTGTACTCCCACTGCCTAGCATATTCAACAGATACCTCTGGATTAAATAAACAAATATGTAAGAAAAACATTTAATACAAATATGCATGTGGATTTCAGAAGTTACAAGGGATATAAAGATTCTTTTTCGTCTATCAAAATTTTATTCTGGAAATCCACATACTAAAAATTTGACTTGAAAATAAGTATGTCCGTGGCCAATGGTAAACTTGGGGCACCTGGTAAAAAACAAATATAAACCTCCTCTGCACAAGTTTCCCACATGTAAAACTGCAAGGAAGAAGGACTCACAACCCAAAATTATAAAACTTTTCATGAAACAATTCAGTAGAAACACAAATCAG
Source organism: Lyroderma lyra (assembly GCA_004026885.1). Lineage (NCBI taxonomy): Eukaryota > Metazoa > Chordata > Mammalia > Chiroptera > Megadermatidae > Lyroderma > Lyroderma lyra. The sequence goes on along the minus strand of PVJL010007916.1, from coordinate 2,144 downwards.
CTGTGAACAAACAGCAGCATTAGATACCCTAGATTTCATAGGATAAAAATTTTTTAACAGACACTTTATTTTAAAAATGATTGTTACTGGAAAATGGGGCCCTCCTCGACACAGTGTCCAGGTTCTTGGTATCTCGAGCAAAGAATTGAACGAGACACACACCAAAGTACGAAGGTGAAACAAAGTGATAGTTTATTGAAGGAAAGAACACTCCAAAAAGGTAGGAGCGGACTCCAGCAGGAAACCGGCTCAAAAGCCCTGAACAATGAGGCTTTGCTACTTTTCTTTTCTTTACTTGTAAGGGGTTACGCCCATTTGGGTGTGGGGCCTCTTGATTGACAAGTTTGATTGACAGGGTCACTGATACCACCTTTTTACTGCTCACGTTTTCTTTCCAAACTCAGTTACTTCCTGTGATTGTCTATCTTGGGGCAGGGATTACTAGAAAAGGGTGATATCAGGGTGGTGACTATTCCAGCAAGGTGGGTGCCATGGGAGGGGTCCTGACATACCTGCTATTCTATCTGTCTGCCTTATTTTTCTCTTGAGAGGCATGATCCCCTAAATCTCTTTGGGAAGTTGAAGGACAGGAGGTCTCATGTTCTGTATCTGCTTCCTGCTGAGTGCAGTCGGTTGTTGTCCCTACCGATCAGGGATTCATGAGCTCTCACCCTATCTGATCTAAAAGGGGGAAGGGGTCTCGAGATCCACCTAGGAAACCGTGTTGCTTTCTTTGGTTGGGATGTGCTGGAAGCCTTGCCAGGCGTCATCTGTATCCCAGTGGCCCCTAGATGAGGAGAAACAGATTCAGAAATAGATGTAAAAGCATTAGCTTGAAAAGCAGGCCTCAAAGCCACTATTGCAGGATGGCTATTTTGTTTAGCTCCATGGAGTTTGTGTCCTGTTGACTCTGGGCTTAGCTGGCCACCCAGGTGTCACCACCTATCCATGAATGGCCTGGGGGTGATATTAACAAGCACAGATTTACAGCCATCAGGATAGTTAGCTAAAGTCTAGCAAACACAGGTAAGTAAAGTTTTGTCATCACACATCACAAATTTTAGGATGACTAACCAAGGCAGGAGACAGTAGACATTTTGAGAATACAATTAGCAAATATGAATTACATGTTTTCCTTTGAATAATTAGCTTGAACTAGGGCAAAGGATATCTGGAAGATATAAGCTAAAAAGTCTGTTGTTTAAGTTTTGGGTTAATTATTTAAAGCTGAGGCAGGATGAAGAAATTCCATGATTCAGGCTAGGAGCCATCTATTGTTTAAGCCAGTGTTAAAGGAAAACTGATTGACAGGGTGATTAAGCTAGGGACTAGGAACAAGGTGAAACTGAGAGCTAAAGCACTATGGAAGAGGAGTCCATAGTGAGGTGGGGAGGGGGCTGCCTTGCTTGGCCCCTATCAATTAGAGAAAAAAAGCATTGAAAACATAACAAAAGGCAATACTCTATGAAAAACAAGCAGGTTTTAAAGGGGACCAAATAGAATATTCTGCACATGAAAAATATAATGATTAAAATTAAAAATTCAGTAGAAAAGGCAAGTCTTAATTAGATATATCTAATAGAAGAGAGGTGGTGAACTAGAATATACATTCATATACACATATATTAATATTTGCATATCAATGATTGTAAAATAAATGTGTATATACATTCACGAATCAATGTTAGTAAGTGAATATATACATATACCTATAACAATGATAGTAAAAGTACCACCTGTCAAAATTCACTATATATGAGCATATAGCTGTAATTTGTCACATTTGCTCAATATGATGTTTTTGAGATTCAGCTATGTTGAATTTCTAGTGTGGTTAATTCATTTTCACTGTGAGTTCCATTACATGATTTTACTGCAATTTATTAATCCATTCCTCCATTGATGAATTCTTGTGTTGCTTCTAGTGTTTTGCTATTGTGAACAATGATGCTAAAATATTCTCGTACAAGTACCCTGGTACCCATGTGAAATGCTTTCTTTTGGTTATATAGCTGACATATGAACTGTGGGGTTGTACTGTACGCACACTTACCTAAATGATGAAAAACTGCTTGCCAACTGACTATACTAATCTACACTGCCCTTTCCAGTATAGTTGAATGCCAGAACTTGCTAATGTCATA